>CAJQUW010012569.1:0-50086 GCA_907163375.1 Prostheceraeus crozeri | reverse complement strand
CAAGATAGCATAATTGAAGATGCAGTTGCGAAAGTTTCATTTTGTTACGTCAATATCCTCAATATTCTTTTTTATTTTTTTTTAGATTGCCTATGATACATGTAACTACGTTTTCTCTTCAGATAGTGACTCGGGAAAAGCATACCGGTAGCAGAAGTCACGGGATAAAGACGGAACCATTTTGCCATCAACGGATTTTAGGATGGATCAATAGGCCTATTCACCATAATGCTAAAATTTATATGAGCTGCCAAGATTGTGTTTTGCAACTAATTTGGAGATATTTGTAGTAGCAATTATAATGCAAGCTTAGATCAGTATAATATGAAAAGTTTGTTGATGTTTTATGATACTGCCAACTCACCCCAACCCCACTGCCAAGTCACCCCAATAGTGGGGTGACTTGGCAGTTTTAGAACTTTTCTGTAATTGAATTTTTCAAGGTCAAGACAATAATTTGTGGCAAAACTGTCTGAAGCAAAAATGTTCCTAATACTCCTCTCCGTCAACCCGTACTAAAGGAATTCTGTAATATTTAGTCGTTTGGCCGGGATGGGCATTTGAAAAAAACACTGCCAAGTCACCCCAGCTTCCACTATACTTGAAAAATTTTTCCGGAAAGTATTGTACCTTTTGTTCATACTTAAAAACTCCATAATGTTCAATATTTCGCCATCAGCAAACTCCAATGAATTTAAAACTATTGTTACGTAAATTCAAAGTATTGAAAAAAACAAAACAACATTTTTCCGTAACCACATGAAATTTTACCGAGAAGTATCCAAAAAATCAAAATATTAATTGAGCCAGCACGCAAAGAAATGTACTTTATGTCTTTGGCATACCTCTAGCGCGTCCAAAAAAAGTATTAAGAAAAGTCCCGAGTATACAATTAAAATTGAATTAAGTAAGTCACATTGATGAAATGAATCAATTTTTTCCCATTTTTATAATATCCTTGACAAAATAATAATTTTTAAGAAAAACAAAAAAAAGATATTTCATTGAATCCTTTATTCCTCAAATTGAATGCTTAATAACAAACAATCTATCTATTGAAAGTTTTCCCTAAGAAACTATGCCATATCTATTACCTGTTCTTCTGGTATACCGTCCTATACTCAAACCATTGACATCAAATTTCTCTGGACAGATAGGTGAGTAAGAATTGAGAATCATATATACACATTTTCAGTGCCAACCAACAGTATTGCCAAAAGATCGACATTTTGCAGTTTATTTTGAATGCAAAACGCTAGCAAATGCAGTATTACCGATCATGGCTGTAACCGAAATGACAATGACGGTGAAACCAGTTTGTTCAACAAACTGGAAACCACCAAATTTCCAGAATTTTTTAATGCATTCTATTACCAGATTCATGATTAAGGTCCGGAATTTATATCGGGAGACAGCTACCCCCCTATTTTGACTACTATTCTTAATTTTCCGATCTATTCAAAGCAGAGAAACATCACCTTGAACGATCTGCGCCATCGCGATCTACGCGATCAACTAAAAAGGGATTCTAAAAAGGAAGGTCTTAAAATAATACCGGTGATAATAAACTATTCGAGTATAAAAATAGCGGCTGGCGTTTTATAAACATATTTCATTTTCACACCATTTGACAAACTAGCTCATAATTTTACTGGAGCCGCAGTTAAAAAGTTAATGAAATATACCGACTTTCTTCCTCTCATATCTACTATTCTAACCAGCCAGAATGTGGGAATATAGGAACTCGAGTATAATGATTGTACAAGTCTCAGAGACCAGCGATAACAAGTATTGTGTATAATAGGTTTTACAATCGAATATAACAGTGACTCGCGTAAGATTCTTTTTCAATAGACCATCTAATTATCTCAAATACATGCCCATCAAATCAAAAATTTCTTTTCACAGTATCAACATCGTTTTTAAATTCTAGCAAAAAATTGCCAACTACAATAACTATCAATAATTATTGCATATTGCCACAAATTGTGAATAAGTATTGCCGAAGCAAAAGTTATTGCCAAGAAGTGCAACACTGTCGAGAGTGTAATTCACAAATTAGATTGGCGATGTTCCACTGCCTGAAGCTCTATAAATTTGACCAAATTTAAACATGTGGAAGTCTCTCCACCAAACGTATCTTTGCTACAACTATACAATCCTTGCTGAGGGTATTGTATGAGATCAACTGAATAGTTCATTAATGTTCATAATAAAAACTTTGTGAGAATAGCGAAGAAAAACCACTTTCCAGGTTATACACGTTAAAATTGAAACCGAATAATTGTCTAAAAATATAATCTTTCTTTAAAAAAATGAAAAGGACGAAAGCACCTGACTAACCTGAATATCATCACATATCCGATTACTTTCGTAAAATTTTTTCAACAAGCATCGTCACGACAAAATTAAAATGTTTTTTTTTATTTTGTTGTTCAGAAATCTCAAATGCCTCAGACGTCTGAGAACGTTGTTAGAACACAAAACATCGCTCAAATATGTTTGCAAATAACGCGAGGTTAGCACATGCGTTTAGCGCATAAAGCATGTTTACGCTCATGCTCTAACTCCTAATGTACATAAATATACATTACATGCTGTGCTGGCAGGCAAACCTTTTCCCCAAAATGGTTTGATAATGCTTATTGGACAGTCTATTTGTAAAAATCAATACTTAGGAGTCATGCCTGATCATAGTATAATCCAATTTTCAACCTATCTGTCCAGAGAATTTAGAAGTCTAATGCTTAAAACATGGACTCCTAGAAAATGTAACCTAAGTGTTATATATCTAGAGTCAATGACTTAACACAAGCTCAAGTTCTATGACAATATTGCTATGTCTGTATGCTTTTGCTATAATTTTTATACTTTCAAACTTTGTAATGACACAGCTTGTCAATTTTTGTAGACTAAGCCCCTTAAAAGTTTTGATAATGAAAGCGCATCTCGCTCATACAGCAAATTGGATGTTTTTTAATTGGTTGAGAATCTATTAAAGTTTCATGCATTTTATACCAATAACCTACTTCCCAGTGTACATTGTTCTTCGACCAACCTCCAACAATCGTACGTTTATAAATTGTACATGTACGATCTTTGATAACCTACAACCATTATATGTAAAGTCTGGAGATTACTTTAAAAATTAGACAAAACGCTCTGACCTCCGCTGAAAGATGGAACAGCGAAATATATAGCGATGATACTGGTGATATACTGACCACACAGCGCTAAATCTAACCCGCTTTCACGTACCCTTTGACACGGGAAGAAGGAGTTCAGCTTCGTATCGAACCACCAGACATGACTGCAACAATCAAAGCTTAAATCGCACAAGCAACTGAAACCAAACATAGTTGCAGTAAAGTAATCATTTTTCAGCATGTCATGCCGCATTAAATAAAAAAATTGTTGATTATGCATTTCATGTTGAAGCCTATATTTAAAGGGAAACTACGATCCGGGCCTTTCAGCAAAATTGCATGCATTAAACTACTGATAGCTCTGCATTCAAATTATGCAACAGCAATGCTTTGTACACGGAAGTTTTAAATTCATATTCATTTTGTTGTGGCGCGTCTACTACGTGAACAAAATGCTATCCTTACAGTCAATAAAGTGCAATTTTTCTTTAATTTCCAAGAAAACACGTAAACAGGAGCATATTTAGAATTGCTCCGAAATAAACGAGTTGAAAGAAATCGTGATTATTGCTTAATACAGGAGTGTCTAAACAACTGTGCAAGCACCGAAAAAGTAGTACAAAGTAGTACCAAGTAGTACAATTTCCTGTCCAAAAAGTAGCACCAATTGATACTATCATGGTATAGCAAAAATGAATAAATGGCCTACATGTAGCATTGTTTTCAGAGCCAAAACGCTATCATTTTCACAAAACATTAATAAAGTGATTCATCTTTATGTATTTAATTCCAAATACCATCATGACGCAAAAGTACTAGAATTCAACTCTTTTTTAGGAATTTAGATTATTTTCAAGAGTGGTTTAGTCCTTAATACAGTGCGAAATGCATACCCTGTGCGAGTGATGAACAGACACCATGGTTGAAGATGAATCCCCGCATCTGGGAAATCGACAATGGTGTCGAAGAAAAAGAAAGAAAATTGAAGTATTTTTATTCAATCACAATGACGATGAACCTGCAACAATATTGAAATCACAACGAACTTAACAAAGAAAATACATATCAATAAAAAAAGAGAATCATACTGCCAAAACGGATAAAAAAGCATCTGCTTAATGGATTGCATTCCTCTGGAAGCCCGCATCAAAACCTCTGATAATTGTAAATATTGGTAATTATGGGTAGCTTCCGAAGGGTGCAATGATAGTACCAACTGAATAATATGGGAGCAACCCTGCTAATCAGGACTACCATTCAGACTTCTTTAAAAGCCGATTGCGCTGTACGCTAATGTCGGAATGTAACTCATTGTGTTTCAATTGTCCCATGTCAGGCATACGGCATATTAAAACGTAAAAGAAACAGATTCACATTACCTATGACTTCGCTCGGGGGGGGGGGGATCGTAAGATCCCACCCTTTCTCAACTCGTTTAAAATGGTTTGAGCACTTTGACTGAAATGCATCGAGGGTGAAAAAAGAGATGGGACGCCCATTAAGATTCGAAAGTGAACATGACATGGAATCATTATAATAGATACAGGGAGATGTGACGGATGTAGATTATGTCAATAATTAATGAGAACATCCTAGGTTGCCACCGCAAGGAACTGGAAGGAGGCAGCCGTATATGAGGACCCTATCAGTACTTACCGAATAAATATCTGTAATTTAGGAAATCAAGAATAATTGCTAAAATTCACGGTGTGTAATGGGATTAACCCGTCATTTCTCAGATTTTTTATTCATTGATTTTCGTAATTTTTCTTAATCAAATAACCTTCTCAATCTTTGAAGAACGTATAGAAATCCGATTTCCACAAAATTCAAATTTAAATGTCGACACAGGTAGATACTTTAAAATTGACATACGGCTGTATCATATAGAGCAATACAGATCATTGGAATCCATTGCTGATGAAAAGTCGGAAAATAGTCAAAGCACAAGTCCACATTGCAAAGAGTAGGCCTGCCTTGTCGATGTAACTGCTTCCTATGAAAATTACATCTTGTTGCTTAACAACTGTTCAAATAAGGAAATGGTGGTCAGCTGATGAATGCCGGTATGTTATGTGTTCGGTCTGCGATGAGGACCACTGGATTGCCTGGGAACGTATTTGACTGGACACCAAATGGCAATGGAAAACCTTCACTTCTTCGTAGATGTCTCCATGCCCTGTGCGAGTGATGAAACGGACACCAGTTGAAGATGAATGCCTCTGGAATCGGACAATGGTGTTACGATGAAGGAAAGAAAGAAATGAAGTATTTTTATTACAGATCACAATGAGCGGTGAACCTGCAACAATATTTGAAATCACAACGAGACTTACAAAGTAAAATACATACAATAAAAAGAGATCATCTGCCAAAACGGATAAAAGGCATCTGCATTAATGTATTGCATTCATCTGGAAGCCCGCTTCAAACCTTGATATTGTGAAATAGTGTAATTTTGGTAGCTTCCGAAGGGTGCAATAGAGATAGTACCAATCTGAATAAGTATGGGAGCACCTGCTAATCAGGGGACTACTACCATCAGGACATTACCATCAGGACTTCTTTATAAAAAGCCGATTGGCGATATTGGCGGGCTGCTGTACGCTAAGTGTCGGTAAGTAACTCTTTGTGTTTCAATGTGTTCCATGTCATGCGATACCGGCATCTTATCGTATAGAAAACAGGTTCACTTTACCTATGACTTCGCTCATCGTAAGATCCACCCTTCAACTCGTTATAAATAGCACTTACTGAAATGCATCTGAAAAGAGAGAGATGGGGACGCCCATTAAGATTCGAAAGTGAACATTGACATGGAATCATTATAATAGATACAGGGAGGATGTGACGGATGTAGAATATGTCAATAATTAATGAGAACATCCTAGGTTGCCACCGGAAGGAACTGGAAGGAGGCAGCCGTATATGAGGACCCTTTCAGTACTTACGAATAAATATCTGTAATTTAGGAAATCAAGAATAATTGCTAAAATCACAGTGTGTAATGGGATTAACCCGTCATTTCTCAGATTTTTTATTCATTGATTTTCGTAATTTTTCTTAATCAAATAACCTTCTCAATCTTTGAAGAACGTATAGAAATCCGATTTCCACAAAATTCAAATTTAATGTCGACCCAGGTAGATACTTTAAAATTGACATACGGCTGTATCATATAGAGCAATACAGATCATTGGAATCCATTGCTGATGAAAAGTCGGAAAATAGTCAAAGCACAAGTCCACATTGCAAAGAGTAAGCCTGCCTTGTCGATGTAACTGCTTCCTATGAAAATTACATCTTGTTGATTAACAACTGTTCAAATAAGGAAATGGTGGTCAGCTGATGAATGGCGGTATGTTATGTGTTCGGTCTGCGATGAGGACCACTGGATTGCCTGGGAACGTATTTGACTGGACACGAAGAGGCAATGGAAAACCTTCACTTCTTCGTAGATGTCTCCATCTTTCACTTTCTTTCGTCGCATGCAATTACGTTCAGCATGAACGCTGGCAATGTCATCTTGGTCATCAGTACTACATCTGCGTTTCCAATCAATCGAACAGACCGCTGATGATTTTTAATTTTCATTAATTGTGTCAAAAAATGAGGTATATCTACCATACTCGACGTAAAGTTTGTTCAATGATATCTTGTACTAATTGATTTATCTTTTTCAAGTCACCGATTGATACAAAAACTGTTTGGAATTTGACAATGCAAAACACAAATCAAATGAATAGAGTACTTGAGATTCGAGATAAACTCGAAGATTCTATATCGCTATCATAATCATAGTCCGGGAGCTAGCGCGAAGTTGTGCAGGGAACGAGGTATACATAAAACTTTCACATAGCATAGTACACCTCTAACCTACTGCAACACTTCGCGTCTGCCGGATCAGATCATTTGCTTTTCAGAAATAGAGAGGATAACACAATCCTATGTATTTTCCAGTGGTAAAATTGTGACATTTAAGGTGTTGACTCCATTTTTCGAATTTTTGCTCATAAAAGTTACACAAATTGGTATTTTGTTGAACTGGTTATTATAGAAATCATCTACAGATCATGAGCTTTCAAATGAGCTGTCATTTTGTGACAGAGGATGAAGCAAAGGGTTCAAACAGACACTTTTCTGTAGTTAAAGTATATCAACAATTTTCCTGAAAGTTCTATGTTAAAATTTGCAGTTACACCAACGAAAAGTGTATGATTGTACACTTTACTTCATCCTCTGACACAAAATGACAGCTCAATTGAAAGATCATGATCTGTAGATGATTTCTATAATAACCAGTGCAACAAAATACCAAGTTGTGTAACTTTTATGAGCAAAAATTCGAAAAAAATGGAGTCAACACACTTAAATGTCACAATTTTACCACTGGAAATACATAGGATTGTGTTATCCTCTCTATTTCTGAAAAGCAAATGATCTGATCCGGCAGACGCGAAGTGTTGCAGTAGGTTAGAGGTTTGCTATGCTATGTGAAAGTTTTATGTACTACCTCGTTCCCTGCACAACTTCGCGCTCCCTCCGGACTATTAAGCAATGATAGTTCTACCATCAGTAATTAATGAAATATTAAGTGGTGTGATTTGTTCTGCATCATCATAGCGAATCAGTGATGATAGCGATGTCAGAGATGAGTTATTGATGAAAATCATCTTCATTGACTCCGAAAATTATTGTTTAGCCACTATCAGTCAGAATGATGTATGGTCGATTATAGTCGACTCAGATATATATAGCGGGTTAAACAAGTCAGGAAATCAAGATGAACATGTAAGTATCAATGGGAATGCATTAAATGCAAAACATTTGGAATTTCCTGATAACTGAAGTGTCGTTATCACCGCGAACCATAAGACAAAGTATGTCGTTAAAGCAAAAAGCAGCAAATGGAGCTAAAAATTAGCAATTCACCATTGAGTACATTACTAATATCCGATGGAGAGATTGTTAAGGAGAAACCAAAATTGTAAATGTGTTGCTGGACGCATATTGCCAAAACAACAGCGTGGAGGAATAACATCTTTTACTAAATGAATGATCGAGCATAAGCTTCTAATGAGTTAACTCGCCTGATCAATTAGTTTGTTCACATAACAGCAGCGGAAAGCATTTCCTTACTACTGATTCACATGCATTTTGCAATCCCGTAGAATCCGTACACAAAGTAAAAAGGAAAGAAACCTGGACCCTGCGAGTCGGGCTTTTCTCAACCTCGAGTCGAGTAGAGGGAGGGATTCTATGCATGCAATGTTTTGCTTTAGTCATCAATTATTTAAAACCTTTTGTTTCAGCAATTGCACAAAATGTATTTTACCTTGAAGGCAGATTCGATTATGTAATAACGTGAAA
The DNA here is from genome assembly GCA_907163375.1 of Prostheceraeus crozeri. NCBI lineage: Eukaryota > Metazoa > Platyhelminthes > Polycladida > Euryleptidae > Prostheceraeus > Prostheceraeus crozeri. Next base: position 41,570 of record CAJQUW010012569.1, on the reverse strand, counting down.
ATACATGCAATAACATGTAATTTTTCAGTTATGAAGTGCTATGTGCACTGGTCGCTGTCAGCAAGACCCCATTATTTTAACATTCATGGACTTCAGAATTCTGAGCATTGCACCTAAACTACCACTTTCAAACCGGTTCTCAGCGATCGACCATTGTGGGATATGATATTATGGTATACATGTTAAAATTTCATGGCACTTAGAGATCCCTGTATTATTTCATTAATTTCTCAAATTGAATTTCAATTCACATTCCCCATTAGCGGCGTTGTCCTTCAATAGATACAAGAAATTTACCTTCCTCCTAGACCTCTAATATTAAAGATTTCTTACAGCCACTGAAAATGATTATATCCTCCCTGAAGCTTGCATTAAATTTCCCTATTTCTAGCGACACTCCATCCAGTCATACGCGCACAAAATTGGAAATCGACAGGACGTGTTATAGGACAATCATAAATATCTGATACACTTCTTCAACATAAATAATTCATTAGTTATGCTCTGGCTGAGAGCACGTTCTTGCGAGATTCACGTACACAATGCAGCTCTGCAATCTTCTATAGAAGTAACTCACGAGATTTACTTCAGTTTGCAGAGATAACCGAGAGAGGTGACCTCTCTTATCATATTCGCGCCGGCCAATTCGCGTGCACTAAAACAATGCTCGTTCGGCATTATTTTTATTTTAGATAAAAAAATAATTTACAAGAATCAACCACAACATAGTTGTGATAATTCATCAATTTCTTTGACAAGCATGTAATTTTAGATAATAGTGACAAAACATTAAAAAAGTTTCGCGCCAAAATTTGAATCGGCCCTCCTCTCATTTCGGTGACTTTGTTTATGTAATGCCCTCGCAACTATCACAATTATAAGGGAAACCAATAAATATCGACAATGATCAAAACTGTGTTTGCGCTCCCATAACCATGGATCTAGACAAATTGACTAATTTAAACAAAGAGAATCACAGAACGATGAATTTTGACAAAAATGCTTCTACTCTTCGAATCAAAGCACATTTTTGACGTAAATTCGTGCATTTAAATACATCAAGAATTAAATTCCAACTTCTCATCTATATTCTAGATGACCCTGGTATACATATCTGTCGCTTGTAATGTTGTAATTTTTTTAACTTGTCAAAGAAAAAAAAACAGCATTTTTGATTTTGTCACATAGGTCTGACACTGTGAATCATGAAAATATCTAGTTGCTTCTAAGCAACACAGAACTCTCTTAGACGATATTAGAAGACAGTACTCTGGTTATTGCATGAAAAGAAAGACCACTATTTTTAGTAGTTAATTATGTTGTTTTGTCAAAGATTTCTTGCGCTTTCCTCTCCTTTCTAAACACTGATAGCAATATTAAGGGGTACATATGACCACTTCGATAGTATTTTGATAACTAAGGCACACTTCTGTCATCCTAGACTCCTGCACAAAGTTAGACAATATCAATTTTTCCATATTGGCAATCCTCACATGAAAAATATCCATCGAATCATCTATTTTTGAATAAACTTCATCAATTCAAAGGAGAGGATGTTGTCTGTTTATGTTATTTCATAAAACTGAATGCTTACAAATCGAAAGGCATTGAAATAGAACCACAAAGGAGCCGAAAACATCCAAAAACATCCAAAAACATCCAGATGGGGTACTTCTTACACGAATACAAAGAAACAGACATCAGATTCCTTCTTTTTGACCCAAAAATGCCCATTAAACATTGAAAAAGTTATTGTGCAATGCATCACCTAAAGTATCTTTTTTCAACTTAGTCTGATATGTACAACAGATGTATACGCTTATATACCCATCTCCAAATCACAATTTACAGAAGCGCATATATATCATAATAACACTTTTTCTTCAATCTAACATTTAGAAAAATGCTCAATATGCCTACAAAATCATTGAGCACGGCGAAATTCTATGACCAAACTGCTTTCAAATGATTCATTCCTGGGCCCATAGACATCGAACAACAACAACTAGGTTAATGTTAATTAATGTTCGATGTCTATGCCTTGGCCAACAGGGCCTAGTTTGACGAAAATTAAGTTTTTGCGCATCCGGTTCATTTTTGAATCCGGAATGAATATTTTTGATATTCATTTCATAGGCAACCTGCCACTGGCAGAGAAAAATCACATAATCAAAGACAATATGATTTCAATTGTAGAAAGAATTGGGTCCACATCACAGATAATCCACATCGCTTCAGATTCAAGAAATGAAACATGAACTTAGTGAATCAAGAATCATGCATTGAAAATTGAATTAAGGACTTGAAATTTCAGCCAAGAAAGCACGAATATTATATAGCGACTTTTTTGTGAAAACTTCCATTGTAGCGCGGTTCATGAAATTCCTTTGAAAATCAACTTAATTTCCGCTTAAGATGCTGTTTGCAAATATTCGTTCCTTTTGATATCCAACTTGTTTCATACTACTTATATAGGGATGTCATCTCAAAATTTTGACTATTTTAAAAGTGCTCAAATAATTTCTTGGACCACGGGAACGTTATCTCTGCAAAAAATTGAATCTTTTCATATAAGAATTTTCACTAAATGCAGATACTTTTGTGAGTCGCACTGTTTCCCTAATAGACATCGAACATTAATCATTACCTAGTTGTTGTTGTTCGATGTCTATGGTTTCCCTGCTCTATGAACACGAGAAAATTTGCAAAAATTTAGTTGCTTGAAAACAGCAAAAATTTTTGCTATGCGATTGCTGCGGAGATTGTGCTCCTCGACACAAAAAATTATGTTTAATTTTTTTTTGGACCGCGCAGAGCCGTAATCTCAGCAAAAATCTGAATCTTTTGAAATAGAGTCACAGCATACTGACAATTTCTGAGTCCACAATCTACCCAATCTTTGCTCTACATACGATATGCTTACTCTATGCAACCAATATTAGGATCTGTCAGCAGGCCTAATTCACATCTCTCAGCATATACACAACCATGCAGTTAATATGTTGTGAAGCAACTCTTCCATGCATTGACATTTTCCAATAATGAAATTTTTGAATCTTTGTTGCTTAATATATAAAGTTTGGTCCACGTAGGAGTTTTTCGCGAACGACTATGTCCATAAAACAGTTAAAGGCAAAGAAATTTATCACCAAGAAATTTATCACCAACTTAGCAAACACGGAGAAGAAAATTCCGCAACTTCTTAATGAAAATTTGGGCTTTGTATGTATACTTTGCAAATGATATCTGTACTTTTATCAGATTATCTAAATTTGGTGCACCAATGCATACTTTTCGCTGGACATGATCTACTCTGCTCACAAATATTGAGTAGCTTTATTTTATTTTTATAAAAACTGTCAAATCTTTATGTCAAGGGTATCCTACAAGCAATGGCAGCAGGTGTCAGGAACAGAAATGAGCGATATTTATAAACAAAAGTGAGCCATGGACACGGGTTGTCATCACAGTGGTACCTAGAATAATTGGGTTTCCAGAGGCAGACAGCGGGAAAATGTCGGCAGTTAGTCAATGTACTTTGTATTCATTTTTCATGGTTATTATCAACTTTCTTCAAATGTAAAATTGCTCTTATAAAAATACTTACAATATATCCCATGAAGGCAAGAATTTCCATTTGTTGCATCAGAACTTTCATTATCTATGTAAATGTTTTTTTTCATAGTTTTTAGGAGCTTGTTCGGAAAAGTTTCGACTGCTCTTGTCTTACCTTTTGCTCAATTTTGCCACAAGAGCTGACTGGCTTAGGCAAATGTACTGAAGAATGCAGCTGCCACATGGAGAAGGGGCTGGATCTCAAATCGGTTTAATCTTCTGCTGGCTGATGTTTTGGTGAATACAATGTCATTATTCTGAAAACAGTAATAATGTAAGGACCATGGAGTAAGTATGTTAGGTGGAGTAGTAACTCTGCATTTATTATATCCCCAATGTGTATGCACTTTCGATCTCATTAAATGAACTCAAAGGAGATGCAATCGGAATTGTTTCCAAATATGAGATATGCACATTTATGCAATTTTGAAGAAATTACAATGGAATCGACTGATCGTGATAGCATAAAGCAGAAGGAAATGATATCATTTTACAGATCATCCGTTTCATGACTTCCTTAGAGAGGCAATATTTGTTAAATTAGCATTTCACGCACCTGCTATTGCTTTCTCGCTGAACCTCGAGTATTTTCTTAAGCGTGATCATATCACAGGCAACCTGCCACTATCACAGCAAAATGACAATCAAAGACAATGATTGTAATTAGCTTAGGACGATGTAAATGGGTCCACATCACTAGTCAGATTCCAGAAATGAAACATGAATTTACTTAATCATGAAATCATGCAATTTGAAATAAAGCTTGAAATTTCAGCCAAGAAGGCAAAAATAAGATCTCAACTTTTTCGTGAAGACTTCCATTATAATGCGGATCACAAAATTCTCTTGATAATCAGCTTCATTTCCACTTAGTTAGGATGCTTATTATCAAATATTCATTCCTTTTGACAATCCAACTTGCTTCATACTACTTATATAGGAGAGTCATCTCGGTATTATAGAAATTGGTAAATTCTGACATTTTTTAAAAGTGCTCAAATAATTTTTTGGACCACGGGAACGCAATCTCCGCAAAAAACTGAATATTTTCATCATAGACATCATATTTTCATCATATATTTTCATATAGAAATTTTCACTGTATACAGATACTTTTTTGAATCGCCACTCTACCTATATACATTCCTACTCTATGGTATGGACTAATAATGTCAATACTAGGTTAAAATCGGATATCTATGGTCAAAATAGCTCATGTTTTAATAATGTTACGACTAATCATGTTGTCAAATTCCCTAATATCCCTTCTCTATGGGAATAATAATGTAAACCGATGTCTATGGTTCGTCGATGAGGGAGGTTAGTCATTCGTGTGAAAAAACAGAATCGCTGTCTTTGTTCGACGTAAATGCATACTTCTAAAAAAATAACAAAACTTCGCCCAATGCGCTTTGTCCCAAAGATAATCTATTTTCTTTGCTTTGTCCTTCCGACAGCATCAGCGCCCATGATGCTGTCTGAAGGACAAAGCACGTCCGGCGAAGTTTTGGTATTTTGTAAAATATATGTATTCACGTCGAACTAAGGGAGCGACTCCGTTTTTTCCGCGACTAGAAAGATGCATTGTGTTTCAAAATAATTTGAAGTTGTTGCTGCGGAAATTTTTTTTATATTTCCAATTTACATTATATCAATATGCTACTGTTAGATAATCTTTATTTCATAATATAAATGTAATTTCGACTAACCTACTCACGTGGTTCTTGACTGATCCGAACTGAGCACTATGATCTGTAGGTGGAGGAATGGATGATTCGTCTGAGCGAAGTCTCATCATATCCGGTAGTGACTCTGGGAGTGAGGATGAACGCCACAACAACCATGAATTAAGTCATCATAGCACGAGCAGCGGTTTTAGAAGATACATACCATTGTTGTTTTTTGCTCTATGCTACTACATTGGTGCAATTGGCGGAATCATACTCCTCCCCCAGTATGTTTTGGAGAAGCTACGGGAAGATGCAAATTTAACAAGCAATGCCTCTGCTTCATCTTGTGTTTATAGCAAGTAAGATGGACCATCTGCCAAACTTTTGCAGTGCTTCGATTTTCAGGCTGCTTTGCTATTTTGAATTGTTAAAAATTGCGCAACACGCATCATGAAGCATCATTCTGGAAAAATATGAGCAATAAGGTACCATGATGTACATAACATCTTCAAATTGAATTAACTGCATCTTGAAGCAGAGGGCTATTTAAATCCATTATATATTTGGATGCTCAGCAAACTCCCTCCGAAATTCTTGGTTGATTCATATATGGTCAATCTTCTTTCCTTCCAGACTATTCTTGCTTCAGTGTGCAGAGTCTTTAATAGAAGGGATGCCGTCTAATAGTAGTAGGCCAGAGGTTCCCAAACTTTTTTTGTAGAGGTCCGGATCAAAATTCCTGATGAGCGCTGGTGTCCGTTTTATTTAGTGTCTTTGGTCTGCAAACAACAATTACTAAGGAATACTACTATAACAATTGTAGTGAATCGTTCGGTTTACTCGTAGCAGTTTGAAGTTCGCCTTTAACATTGTTTTCAATCCTAAATATTTTATGTTTTTATGAGGTTTACGCACAAATAGGCTTACTAACTAACCTTAAATTCACTCAAAGCACATGCCGGGTGCGCTTGATCTTAAAATATGTAATGATATACTTCTCTTTTGCATTGATCTTTCTGTAAAAAACTTTCGTTGATATATTTGTATCGTACATTTATACCTGCGTTCAGAACACCTTTACACCCGTTGCACAACAAAAGTCACTTTTACCTGACCAGAGATCTGCCCTTCAACACCACAGTAGCTGATTACCACAAAACTGAGGCTAGAGTCTTAACCACTGACCAAGTATAAAATTCAAACTAGTCAAAAAGTGAAGGCAGATGTCTGTTACAATGAAAACCCAATCACGTTATAAAATATCTTAGGTATTCATATACCATGAATTTCAATCTTGCGACTTGCCATGAAATCGCAAGCGAACACGCTTATAGTATAGGTTAAGTCAAAGATATAGCTATGGCAAATCGCGCCTTAGCGAGCGACAATTTATACTCAGCGCAGATTCCAATCAATTTATGAAGTATGAATTAAAAAAAACTCAAAATATCCCAACTCTTCTACACTCCCACGTGATCTATAAAATCACAAAACTCAAAATATCCCAAACTTTCAATAGGCCTAAGGTTCACGTCACATAATCACGAAGGCAATTCGGCTGGCGACGCACTCTACCTTGACGAGTATGAGGAGTGTCAGAAGAAATTTTATCGAAAGTCACGCTGTCTTCGCCCACAGGCACATTTGACATAGTTGAATGACTGGTATATTCTGAGTCTTATGCGTTGGAATCACTGTCAAAAATTGATTCATTTCGCACCTTTTTGAGATGACTAACATGCCTTGATATTCCATCGTCAACACAACCACAGAGGCAGCAGAATTGAATCCCGTAATGCGGTGTGGACCACTCCACTCAGAATCACAGCGTCCATCCGTGCGAAGATAGACCGATTAACCATATAAGAAGATAGACCAATATGCGAAGTGACCATATGTGACCATATGCGAAGATAGACCGATAAGAGGATTCTCATTTGATGCCGATAGCACACCACCTTCTTATTGCTTCGAAATCCAAGTTTGAAAACCGTCACAATTACCCTCCCATTCTTTACATATGCCAGGCATTCGAGATCGTGCGTGAAACATCAGGATGTAAGGCGATGGACGTTCGGCAGCACTTGAAACATTATACCAGAATACGCACTCGCTCACAGAATTGCCTGACCTGTCCACCATAGTCTTGATCGTTCTGTGGTTTTAGTCCGGGAGCTAGATTGAAGTTGTGCAGGGAACGAGGTAGTACATAAAACTTTCACATAGCATAGTAAACCTCTAACCTACTGCAAAACTTCGCGTCTGCCGGATCAGATCATTTGCTTTTCAGAAGTAGAGAGGATAACACAATCCTATGTATTTCCAGTGGTAAAATTGTGACATTTAGGGTGTTGACTCCATTTTTTCGAATTTTTGCTCATAAAAGTTGCACAAATTGGTATTTTGTTGAACTGGTTATTATAGAAATCATCTACAGATCATGATCTTTCAAATGAGTTATCATTCAGTGACAGAAGATGAAGTAAAGTGTACAAACAGACACTTTTCGTTAAAGTATATCAACAATTTTCCTGAAATTTCTATGTTAAAATTTGCAGTTACACCAACGAAAAGTGTCTGTTTGTACACTTTTGTACACTGTCTGTGGCTTCTGTTGGAATGCGCCACCACCGAAAAATCGTTTTTCTACACGTTTTAAGAAAATGTGATTCTGTTGTGTTCATCATGTTTTTGTTAAGTACCCTCGTCCGAATCATTTCATGCAAAATTCGATCATGTGGCAGGAGTGAAGCAAACTTTCAGTCAATATGATAATATCACAATGCTTATTGATTTAAACAGTCATCACCACCACCTCTATGCCAATATCTGAAACCCTACCGATCGATTTCAATTTCATTCGCTACGTTGTTATAAGGCATCTCAGAAGCTATTGAAGCACCACAATTTAAAAGTGTTAAGTGCCGTCTCAATGCTGTTTGCTCACATTTCTAACTTTCCGCAGATCCATTGATACTTCCCTTCGTATTTGGCTCCCATAATTGTGTGTTTGACATTCGAAGACCCTAGGAGGTCTATTGGATTACCTTAAACACCTAGAATTGATCACTTAAGTCGAGGAAGATCCTAGCGAATGAAATTGCAATCGGTCGGCAGGGTTTCAGATATTGGCATAGAGGTGGTGGTGAGGAGGTTGCAGGTGAGCGTTGCAGGACTACCACTCGAAAAGGAAGGATTCTGAATAAAACGGACACTCATGGTATAGCAAGTCCTGTAGATGCTTTGTATACAAATTATATTGAGGAAGCACCTCTTCTACTTCGATAACAAGCACTTGAAGAAACACTCGAGTCAGTAAATAACTCAATAAACTTGTACTTCTAACCATTATGTCACTATTTCTAAATTGGAAGTACATGGGTTTTTCAATCAAGCCTGTATATGAAGGGCAAACAATCTGATCAAGCCGACGTGCAGTTTTGAAAGTTTCAGGTAGGACCTACTTCCCTAACGCCCGAGACGGACTGAATGATACGAACTTTCTGCACTACCATCTTGAAGTACAGCCCTTGACCAACCGAGCTATCCTACCACGGAGTCCCACCTATTCATTGATTGCATAGACATGAAGGATGGAATTCAATGATTTTACAATACTTGCAGTAACATTAGGCTATTCTGTACATGAAACCTTTCATGGCACAAGTTGCAATATATGGAATCTCCGTCTATTATGACGTCACAATTGTTACAATCTGTTGAAAGTACTTGTGCGCTGGTGCTTTTCCTAGAAGCAGCCATCGCAAGTTCAGAAGTAAAAGCTCAATTTGCCATTATTGGAAATGGAAAAAATGCTGTTAGTCGGCGATTAAGGTATCACGGGTCCCTGATGAAATTGCGACCATGCGACGAATGATGAGATGAATTCATAAATATCAAAAATCTAATCCAAGCGATGGCACCAAACTCAAAATATAGTCGAAGAAGAAGCGATGCAATATACGAAGAAAACACGTCGCACTCCTCAATCAATGAGCATCCTACTTGGCACACATTATTTGACAAATTAGCGTAGGTGATTTGTTTATGAGTTGTTTACTCGTACAATGGACCTGTACAACACTTCTTTCGCAATGCATTCACTAATATTTTATAACAGCTTCAGTTATCGTTGTAAGTTGAATTGCATTCCCACTAATAACCGAAATAAATAAGCCCAGAATTCCTAGCAGAAGAGACAAAACTTCCACAGTATAGCATTATTTCCTCCTATGAAGTGTGTAAGAGTTGACATCAGTATTTAGCAAAGCCTTCGAACAAAATAAGAAATTGAAATATGCTAGTTTTGTCATTCTTGATATTTTTCTGAAACATTCTTAATCCCATTCTTAACCTATGATTAGAATGCACGTCAGGCATAAGTATATTATCAAACGTACAAGTATGCCGACACAACTGCAATATACTATATTCAATCAGTAATTGAAAGAAGAAAATCAACAAGTATTCTAAAATCTATTCAATTGTCAACGGCAAAATGTTAGAAAACTGCTTAGTTGCTATTAGAGCATCTACAAGTTACTATCAAAATAACTGCCTAATCAATCCCGGTATTGATGGAGTTGCAAAATCCTACGGGTTATCGGGATTGCTATCTCTATAGCGAATTTAAAGTTGTGTCGACGAATTTAGCAGAATTTTAATAGAATAGAAGAAGAGGAAACTAGTAAAAGCTAGCTCACCGATAAACATTATGCAGGATATAAAAAAATCTGTGCGTTGATTCAATCCATCATCATGAATTAGGTAGTTCGTTCTGAAATTGCTCAAGTGCGAGGACATTTCCTATGTTATGAAGCGCATCAATGGCCATGCGGAGGATCTGTTATCGATGCATGCGAAAGACATAAGGGTCAGGACCATACCAGAAGTGCGATTTCTCCTGATTTTCGCAGAATGTTCATGTTTTTACTAAGATTGTCCTACCTGCTTATAAAATGTATACTGTGAAAATTAGTTTCATCTCTTCATGACTACAATATGACCAATGCATATTCTGCTATTAAACTCACTGCACATTTCTGGTTAATGCGGTATGTTCATACTGAAGGCATTGAACCAAATTAGGGCTGGGCGCGATGTGCCGGTTCTCTGGCCGGTGCACCGAATTGCGCGAATTTCAATCAAATGTATATTTTACTGCCGAGATTCAATTAATTCATTTTATCTGCTATCTTAATCACGGCAAGAATTGAGAGAAAAATATTTAAACATGCAACATAATCAATCCAGCTTGGAGAACATTTAGTCCGGCAGCCAAAATGAGTTTCTGCAGGGAACGAGGCCCAAAGTGAGACTTTCACATAATGATGTACACCATATGCCTACTACGAATCGGCACGTCTGCCGAGTTCTAGTAAGTTCCTCTTCTTGTCAGACTAGATCAGAGAAAAACACATGTAAATCCAATGCGACGCAGATTGCAGTTTTTGGCTAAAATGAGATTTTGTATGCTTTCTCTGATTAAACGAAAAGTAGTAACCCCAGAGTCATAATTTTTGACATGGAATGTCTTCAAGTCATTTCCTTTCATCTTCATGCACCCCTGTCTGCAAAGCTAAACACATTTAAATTTGGCGAGTATTTTAATGTCGGCAAACACAAACATTTTGACCAACTTTATCCACATTCAACCACATTCTCACATATAGCCGATTGGATGCATGATAATAGCACATGCACATCATAGGAAATGACTTGAAGACATTCCATGTCAAAAATTATGACTCTGGGGTTACTACTTTTCGTTTAATCAGAGAAAGCATACAAAATCTCATTTTAGCCAAAAACTGCAATCTGCGTCGCATTGGATTTACATGTGCTTTTCTTTGATCGTGTCTGACAAGAAGAGGAACTTACTAGAACTCGGCAGACGTGCCGTTTCGTAGTAGGCATATGGTGTACATCATCATGTGAAAGTCTCACTTTGGGCCTCGTTGCCTGCAGAAACTCGTTCTGGCTGCCGGACTAATTAGTAAATTCCACATCAATTCAAATTGTATAATTCAATTCATGATAAATAATTTTAGGTCACGAAATCTCATTTCGTGGGACCTCATGGGGCGTACCTGTTACATGCGATTGAGTGAAACAAAGCCAGTTTTCTAGATACTACCTGTTTTTAGCCCCACCACAACCTGCAATGGGATGAAGACAACTGTCGCATACAAGTATATCAGTCACATAGACATTTCCGCACGTACATATAAAGTTAAAGCATGTACTCGTGTAACAGTACCCTGCCGTCGTCATTTTTGGTGAAATGCATCTTGGCATTCCAGGCATGCCAGTGTTCCGTCCTGAAGACCTATTTGTTATCCGGTAACATTGTAACATCACAGAGAGATTGGTTGAACCCGAGTAATGTCGAGATGTTGACCTTGCATAGCAATTTGTAGATTGCAGCGAAATTGCTTCGAATCTTTATGTCTTCCTGATGCTTTGATGTTATCAGGGATTGTATTTTTCATGATTTTGAAATATGTATATTTCGAGTCATTAATATCAATACTTTAGTCATTGCAATTTTTCGGAATTTTTTGCTGCATGTCTCTACAATTTCCATTTTCATATGGTTTTTCAAGTCATTTTCTGCTTTCAGTTTATTCACTAAGTTGATGGCCGAAATCCTATTCCTAGTAGGACGTGGGTTAGAGAGTCAGGAAGAGTAAAATCATAACAACATGCTGTCGTTTCCTGTTATGCTTTTAATTGAATGTCATCTGTGCTCTTTCAGGTCGGATCCTTCATACATCAAAGAACAGAAAATTCAACAGGAGAGTTCCGCAATTTTAGCAGAGATATCGTTTGTCGGAGGAATTCCGTCAATATTAACAGTACTTTTATATGGAGCAATCTCTGATAGATATGGGCGGAAAGTAGTACTGATTATATCTTCCATCGGCCTATTTTTTTCTCATATTGTCGTCACTTTGACAATCAATTTAAAATTGCCGCTCATTGTATATATCATTTGTTCCTTTGTGACTGGTATGACCGGATCTTTTGCAACTATGCTTGCCAGCATTTTTGCTTACACCGCTGACGTAACGACAAGAAAGCAACGTAGTGTTGGCATTGGTCTGATGGAAGGCAGTCTTGCTTTGTCTGCGGTGATTACAAGCGTTATCGTCGGCTATTTGATAAAGTTTTTTGGATTCGGTTCTCCAATGATCGGATTAGGATTGCTGATGTTAGTCAGTTACAGTTTTCTTTTCTGTGTGAGAGAGACGCGGTCCACATCGGTGAATACCTCATCGATTCGAGAATTAGGAGTTTGCAATTTTCTAATCTTAGTAATAAAACTTCAGTATCAGGACATCAAGCAATTACTGCTGAAAAATGGGAAGAGAACTGCTTGTATACTACTGCTGACTGCGTCTTTTTGTTTTTACTCGTTTATCTATATCGGAACAATAAATGTTACGACACTTTACTTAATGAATCAGCCTTTCTGCTGGAATTCAGTTCAATTAGGAAATTATAATGCTATCAGGTTAAGTATCTGGCAAATTTCAGGTTTCATTTCAATTGTACTGCTTCGGAACCGAGTCCCCGATGTTGTGTTGCTGATGATAGGTCTTGTTTCTTTTATCTCCTCAACTGCTTTACAAGGTGTGGCCTCACTCCTTGATCCTCCTTTCTGCTATCACATGATATTCGCCAGTAAGTAAAGACCATCTTTATGAAGAGCAAGCGAAGTTTACTAGTTTCTTATCTTCATGTCTTGTAGGTGGAGGAGTAGGACTCTTAGTCTCCGTTTGCCCGATTTTGTTTCGAACTACGGCCTCCAAGTTGGTAACAGTTGACGAACAAGGTGAGTCTACATTACTACCACCTGAATTTTTACCTGATGATAATTCAGCGATGTCTAATAATCTTTACAATTTCTTTCAATCAATGTAACCCCTTATGTATAATATTGTGAAGGTAGCGGTCAGCAGGTGATATTTCTTCATTTCATTTCCATGATTGGTGGGATACTAGCTTTGCAGATGGCGAGAATGATATTACGATCTTTGGTCATCCATTTGATCATCAAGCCAAGTGTTCTGCTAGCTTTGTCTAATCATGGTCACATGCATCTATATCATTTATACAAGGATGATGTTTATTTTGCAAATTCTAACACCAACAACAGGATTATCAAAGATAATAAAGTGCCCAATGCCACTGTCATTTCAGAAATACAGAACACTAGAAGTATGTATATTTCAATTTGAGTTAAAGCTTCCTAGACCAAAATAATCTTGAAATTTTTTATTATCGTGCTTTTTATTGCAGTACAAGGAGGGTAATATTCAATTAAGGTGTACAATCCCTGGATCTTTAAAAATTTTCGGGATTGACTTCATTATCTATCAGTCGCTTAGTTTATAAATTGCTAGTAAAGGAAGAACAAGATGCACACAATATTTCTCCGTTATTTTTCTTGCTGCGCAAATCGGCCACTGAAAACGATTCGACATGGGGTGGGGTCATTATATCCATTGGCCCCATTATTTGTGGCTGGATAGCTACGTTCTGTGCCAACAACCAGCGTGGAGTGCGAGCGTGCCTTTCAAGTTGTGGGGACATTTGCATCGAAATTCAGAAATCGTATCGATCGCACCTTGAAAGACATGTGAATTTTGACATGGTATTTCAAACAGACATTCATGCAAGTATAACTGCGCTAGAGTTTCGCTTGGCTAACCTACTGTTTTGTTATTCTTCAAATCACCCCTCTTGATCATGTGATCATTGCTTGAATGAAATAAAAAAGAAAATTTTGTGCAAGTGCACATCAGGTGAGTCTATTTTTTAAAAATGTATCATCTCGTATAATGTAACCGCACCTTACATGAGGTACTTCATTACAAATACTGATTTATGAAGTTGCTCACATGCGATTTACCATTACAATTGATTATTAGTTTTTTTTATTACCATTTGGAATCGTGCGCCTATTTTATCTATATTAACGTATATAAAGGCAAAATCGTAGACAGAAACCACAATCTGCATGAATCTAATAGTGTTTTTTCAATCCCGGGATTGATGTTTTGCTCCGGGATTGTACACCCTATATTCAATATTCATATAAGCAATCGTGTCGATGTTGCGTGTAATATAGCCTAGATTATAATGTTATTGTCAGATCTTTTATTTGGAATAACTTTTTTGTCTGGCAGGACGATATTATGAACATGGTGTGCAATGCAAATAATTTCATTACATATTGAACTGCATTATTTCGGATACACTTCTATCTTCTATCTCGTTGTAGAAGCATCATTTTCGCAAAGGCTGTAAACCACATTTTTATGAACAACAAACAATTAAATAGAATCATTGATCAAATGCAAAAGTTTGACTAAATAAGTCAACAAATGAGAAGGGAAAGTTCGAAACAGCTGAGCAATTCTCAGCCAAACGGACGCTGGGATCATTGTCGTGGGCAATTATAAAACACCGATAAGTTCTTTCAGCCAAAATGTTTCCCTGCGATCTGATGATGGACAAACAAGCTTGAAAAACATGACATACGTAGATTTTTACATTCACTAAGTCAGTGATAACTGCGACACGAATTCTTTCTGCGAACAAAATCGGCTTTTGTCTCTTGATGAAGATGGATTTTTGCTGTCAAACAATATCTTTAGATAGAATGGTTATCCTCTCTTGACTATCTTCAAAATCATAAATTGTCAGAATTAACTCGGCTCAATGCATAGAAATAGATCGTAAATTGTAGATTGTAGATTGCAGATTGGTTGTTGTGTGGAGGTTGTTGTTGTATGTTGTTGTAGGAATAGATTGAGAATTTCTATGGCTCAATGTGACTTAGTAGATTGTAGAAGTAGGTTTCTCATTTTGTCACGTGCTCGATCGAAAAGCCTTTTGTTCATACTCGTGGCCTTGTTCATCAGGAGACTAAAACCGATTTTATGCTCGCAAAAGGAATTCGTGCTACAGTCTTTACTGCCGTGATGAATGCAAAATTTACTCACTTGTCATCAGTTTTTCAAGTTTGTCGATCATTCACTTCAGTATCTTGGTCCACCTTGAAAAGACCAGACGAAAGATCTTGGTGTAATTTTTATTTTCTTTTGTGATTTTTCTTCAAAATGATTTCGAAGCAACTTGTGACTCTTTTCCTTTAGAAAATTACTTCAAGGAATAAATGTTTTTCTAACTTCTAATAAACAGTCTACCAGGTAAGAAAAAGCAAGATAATAGTCTTCGACCGAAAATTCTCTCTATTTGTAAAACTAAGTCACAATAAAATAAATCAAATAAAGCTGTGAATGTAAGAATGTTGTTTACCGCATTAATTGTTTCTTAAGTACATCTTTTTATATTGGAGAATCCACCAGAACTATGCGATCCAGATTGACAGAACATTTGAACGTCGTCTTCTATTGATGTGTATATGCATCTAAGTCAACATTCAGTAACGCCAGGTCCAGAATTCATAAAGTGGTCGATATTACATTGAAATCTACGTAATCTGAGTGTACGGCGTGCTGTGGAAACAGAAGAGACCCGCTCACACCGTTTGACCATCAATTTACAGCATTCCAGTTAACACTCACAAGTGAACAAGCCGACGGCGAAGCGTTTTGTGACTTTATTTAATTAATTTTATTGTGACTTATTTGTACAAATAGAGAGAATTTTCGGTCGAAGATAATTATCTTGCTTTTTCCTACTGAATTACCGACCGATATGAATTGTTGAACAGTCTACCAGGTATTTCTATGGTTACCATATGTTGACTAGTGCTTTTGCTTTATATCTAATAATTTGGAGAGTTTTGTTATTTTGCGTGATCACAACTCTGTATGTCTCTATATGTTTAACTATATTAATTTGTATTTTAATTTTTTTAAATTTTCAATATACAAAACGTATATAAAGCAGGGTGTCCGCGCTCCCTGGAAAACCTGGAAAACACCTGGAAAACTGTGAATTCCCTCATAAACGCTGCGCGGTATGGTGAACTAGAAGTTGTGAATTCCCTCATTAACGTCGTGTGGTATGGGGAACTAGGAACCGTAAACTAGGATTAACGCTATTGAACACTTGATTGCCGTGTGTCAGAATCTGCTGACGCAAAATGGTGCTGAACATATAAACTTCATTTGAGGCACCAGGCTTGTTCCGAATGATCCGAGGCTAATAACGAATATTTTCAAACACATTTCAAGTAGGTTTTCAATATGTAGATATATTATTCCCGACACGTCGTGTGCCAATGAGCTTTCCTCGATCAATTGTTCTCTGTGTCATTCTCTTAAACTGAATGTGATTACTCGCATGAGTAGTAATCCCATCCCAAAATCAAGTCCAAAATGAGGAGCAATGAGTCATCCTGCTGACTCACCCCCCCTCTGGCGAGAGGAAGTGGCCAAGGATGTGCTGGGAGGAATGGGTCCGAGAGGAGAAAACTGGTCCCTACCCCCCTGGAAGGAAGGAGTGATGAGGCAAGGGGCAGGAAGGCAGGAGGAGCATCAAGGGGTGGAGCGACAGAGTTGGAAAAAGTCCGGTTTTGGTGGTGTTGGGATGAGAAAAGTCGTTTTTCGGCATGAAGGAGGGTTCGGATGGGAAAGTGGAGTTCAGATGTGGAATCTGCGTGAAATTTTGGGTGGGAAAGGAAGGCGGAAGGAGCAGCAAGGGGTGGAATCTCTGAAAACGGCAGTTGGAAAAAGGCGGGTTTTGGTAGTTTTGGGATGAGAAAGTCCATTTTTCGACAGGAAGGAGGCCTCGGATGGGAAAACGGAGGCCAGATTCGGACTCTACGTGAAATGTTGGGTTAGGAAGGATGTTTCCAGCGAAATCGGAGACAAAAAAATTTGAGGACGTTCCCCCCAGTAATGGGAAGAAGACCGTTCCAAGACACCATAAAATTCAAAAAAATAGTATCTTTAAAAACGACATAAATTCATGAATTTAGTCCCTTTTTCAGGTTTTTAAGACCTAAATACATGAATTTGGTCCATTCAAAAAGTACCATTTTTTTCAAAAATGGTATTTTTAAAAACGACATAAATTCATGTATTTAGGTCTTAAAAACCTGAAAAAAGGTCTAAATTCATGAAATTCACCCTTAAAATCATGACCGTTCCAGGACACTAAAAAATTATAAAAGTTGAGAATCTCAAATTTGAGAATTACAATTTTTACCTTGAAAATCATGACCGTTCTAGGACACTAAAAAATTATAAAAGTTGAGAATCTCAAATTTGAGAATTACAATTTTCACCACTTAAATCATGACCGTTCCAGGACACTGAAAATTAGTATTTTTAAAAACGTCTTTTAAATCCATTTTTCAGGTTTTTAAAATATATCATGTGATTAAAAATATTTGAAGGAATTGACATATTCTTAAGAATAAGTTTAGGTACTTTTACAATTGTCATTCAATTGTAGAGAACATCTGCTTCTCGCATTTATGAATAAAAGGCATTTCAGTGTAAAGAGCTGTGTCCTCCAACTCAAACATTTGAAAGGAAACAATGTATGAAAGAACAATCAGCTGCTACACCCACTTAGACATTTGTAAGACATGAAATATATAACCAGCAAATCCTACTCCGGCTGCAATGCTGTGAAATAATACACAACAACAATAATCGATATGGCTATTTCAAACACTGAAGACTTATTTAATTTAACAGTGTTTCTTGCCAGTGAAGGTTGTGTCAAAACGCTCTCGTCATATATTTCTCAAAATGAGACAAGATCAATTTGAAGATAGAAGAAAACAATCGTTGCCAGGGAGGATGAAAAAATTACGGGAGGAATTCAATAGGAATATATTTTGAGAGGTATGAATTTACAGATACTTTGAGTGATTTCATAGAGCCAAATGGTGGAGAGAATAATACAATTGTAAACTTACATAAATTCTTGTTGCATGAAAAAAGAAACAATTCACTCAGTGTTATGTGTAAAATTTTTATCGGTAAGCACTATCTGCTCTCTGTTTGTGATAATGACAAGTCTTATTTTTATAGTCTCTTGAAGCAAAATCATATCAATTATTCACGCACCGAAGTTTCATTTGTTATGAAATTAGGTAAATTAGCAGACAAATTTCCTACGCTTTGTTGGGTGTCTGTTTCTCTTGTACTTTAAAAGTCACGACCTAATGTTATCGGAAGATTGAATTCATTGTGTAAAGCAATTATGTGACATTCCAAATGATTCCATTCTTCTCTCAAACAATGGTGCGTCATTTAGCGATAATACCGCGCTGACATATTCAATGGAATTTGGATGTTAAACTCCGCTATTGTTATTGCGATACGGCCGCAAGACACTTTATTTTCAATGTTAGACGTATGCTATTTCATTATATTCTCTTGAATAATGGTGCGCCATTCAGCTAAAATACTGCGCCATTCAACTAATCAAATGAACGCGTTGACATTAGACGCGCTGTGAAGAAAATTTATCATTCTTGAAACCCCTCTGTTTTATATGCAATGTTATTTCCTCTTGCACATGTAAATACAATAGAGTGTTTCAACCAATGAAACATTGTCCTCGCGTGGACAGAAATCCTATTGTTTAGAAAACTTGTATCTTATATGCAATGTTATTTCCTGTTTTAAATGCAATGTTATTTCCTGTTTTCAATCATTTTCATTATTTTGTTATATGACGTCATTTTTCTCTCATCCAATGAAACCTTGTCCTCGCGTGGACAAATTTACATGTATTTCAATGTATCCAAATTGAATGTATGCAAAGTGGATGTAACCAAATTGAAATATCCATGTGTTGTTTTTAATTTCTCATTTACGGGAATATAATAGAAATATTGTATCTTCTATAAAAATGAGAAACATCAGAGACTTCCAAAAAATATACAGCAAACAAAACCACATTAAATTTCGATTTAAATGAGATTGCTAAGCAATTGGGAATAAAGAATTTTCACATATTGATGAGTAATGAATTACTATTGATAAAAGATGTGCTAAACACTAACTCTAAAATACAATGCAACAATGTAACGTTTTAATTTAATCTAAATTAAATAATTTCAAAATCGAATAAGTAGTAAGGAAAGACATCATTAGAGAACAGTTTTAAATCAATACCCCCCCAAGTAGTAAGGAAAGTCATCATTATGAAACAGTTTTAAATCAATACCCCCCCAAGTAGTAAGGAAAGACATCATTAGAGAACAGTTTTAAATCAATACCCCCCTTCTGACTTCTAGGGGTCCCTTAAGAAATTTTTTTATTATAAAATGAGCAACATAAATGAGTTTTTGAAATTATATGGAACACAAACGACAACGAATTACGACCTAAAGAAAATCGCTAATCGATTAGGAATAAAGAATTTTCATGTTCTAATGAGAAACGAATTACAATTCCTAAAAATAGGCCATCAATAACTGTAAATTTCATAACAAATCTTCATACGTCAAATGAAAAAGGTGTACATTGGTCAGCAGGCGTTAAAAATCATCAGCAGAACTATTATTTTGATTCATACGGTTTGCCCCCTACAAATGAAGTAAAAGAATTACTTGGAACGGGAACATACAATACGTTTCAAATTCAAACACCAGGCACTACCTATTGTGGACAATTATGTTTATACGTTTTTTACAAATTACAAAAAGGAGTATCATTTCTAGATATTATGTTAGAGTTAAACAATCTATAACTCAAGCGAAGCTAGCTAAAGCGCCACCTAAAGGTTAAAGCTCTGTTTTCTGTAATTCATTTTGATAAAAACGGCCTCTGATATCCTCATTATCTAAATCTTTAATTTCATAAGTAATCGGATAACTTTGATTTATTTTGCAAACTTCAAATATTTCTTTAGTCCAATAGCCAACAAAGCCTTTTTCAAATTTATTCTTATATTTAAATATTCTAACTCTATCTCCAATTTTAAATTTCGGCTTAAGTTTCTGCAAATTCGGATTACTCTCATTCGAATAATTATTCTCGAATATTTTTTTTCTTATCAAATCAGGGTCGTTAGAAGCATTCTTTGGAGTTTCTTCAATACCTGAATGAACTTTATTATTGTACTCTTCTACAATTCCTGGTAATATCTTCAACCATTTCTGATTTCCTTGCTGAGTAAATTTCTTGAAAATTTTATTTTTTAACGTCCGATTGAATCTTTCTATCACTACAGCTTTTCCAGCGTTTTCAGTTGAATAAACTGAGCCTTGGCGATGACTTTCGTCTGTTTCAAATAGTGGCTGAACGTTTCGGTTATAAAATTCCGATCCTTTATCAACAAACAATTTTTTTGGCTTTCTATTACTTTCTTTAAAGATTTCTTCAAACGCATATTTAACTGATAGACCACTTTTATTTTTTAAAGGCTTTACCCAAGCGTATCGTGTATATAAATCTATAACGGTCAATGCGTATTTATAATCTTTTTCATTCGGCATATGAATAAGATCAGCACTCCAAATATCATCTTTATTAAATACTTTTACTTTCAATAAATATTTAGGCCTTCTATATTCCTTATGAATTTCAGACGCGTAGGTTCGAGCGTTGCTCTCAGAGTTATTAGTTCGAGCGTTGCTCTCAGACAGCTTTGCTGTCGTTTCATTTAAACCCTGTCCGAATAATATTTTAGCTTGTAAAGCTTTCTTAACAAACATTCTTTCAATTTTTTCTCTAAATGTAGGATTTTGAATACTATCTAATTCTTGAATCATCTTCTTATCAGCTGCATGTCGAGAACTTATATCATGATTTCGATAAGCTAAATCATGCCTGTAAGCTGCGGCATCCACTCTATCTATTTGTTCTTCACCTGGTTTCGGATTATTATTCTCATCTAGTCTTACTTATATCTAATCGAGTTCATGGACCGGTATATGAATGACCAGGAAGATGTTTTTCTTTCGAATATTTACTCCAAATAAATCCAGGAAAGTTCTCTAATGTTTTTTGTATGTCACCACCGTAGGTAGTAGCCAAACTTTGTTTGTCGTCGTTACCTTCATAAATTTTACAATTTGAGTTTTTATTTTTGTTTAATAGATAATTTAATAAATCTAAATTAGAAATTTTTAATTTAATTAAATTTTCGGAATTTTTAGAATTCATTTTAAAAGATAAAAAAAATTTAAAAGATAAAATAAAATAATTGTTTTACCGAATCGGACCAAAGGTCCTGAGGTTATTACCGAATCATACTAGGACTTAGATATATTCCAGAACCATCTTTAGTTTCTTTAATTTCAATTAAATCATCAACATTGTGGAGAATATTTTTAAGAACTCGTTTTCCTTCATCAACTAATTTTAATTTACTAATAAAATTATCTACTACTCCTTTTCCTTCGGGCGAAGCCCTGGAAGACATCTCCGATGTCCCTTCACCCCTAGCAACTTTCTCTAACTCTCTATTATGACGTTTTTGTTCTTCTAATGCTGCCTTCTCTGATTTATTTTTATTTACTGCTTGGACAATACCAGCTGTCCCACCTGCAACACTTCCTGCAGCTGCTATGCCACCTATTATTAGTGGAATTAATGGGAGAATCCCGCCATTCTTTTCTTCTTGTAATTGAATATTCTCTATCATTGGTTTACTTATGTAATACTTTTTTTTATTAATAGTAATAGTTTTAGGGGTATTTTTGTCAACAATATTACGTAATTTTAATTCAACAGTTTTATTATTATTACTTCTCGCTTGCGACATTTTTAATAAAAAAATTTTAAGTTACGAAAATTTTAAGTTATGAAAAATTTTTAAGATATCAAAATTTTAATCTATTCTAGTTATGAATAAATTTTTAAGTTAAGAATTTTTTAATCTATTCTAGTTATGAAAAAAAAATTAAATTAATTAAACGACGAAGTCTTGGGCTTTAGCCTATCGGACCAAAGGTCCTAAGGTTACTAACCGATCCTAGCCATCTTTCCATTAAGAACTTCAATAGAATATTTTGTATCTTCAAGCAATAAACCATAAGCCATCAATGAAGTTGTGGAATCTTTTTTTTCAATATTAATTGTTACATCACAACCATTTTTAATAATATCTTCAGATTGTGCACTTAAATCGAAACAGAAAATTGGATATAAATGTCTCCAATCTCCAGGAGTTAATTGTGGTTCAACTCCAAATTCTATACAAAGATTTCTATAAGCATCATATCCTTCCATAAATTGATTATTGGTATCATCGAATCTTAATGGATCAATTGGATATCGGGTTTGATTTAATGAAACTTGTAAACTTCGAATTGTATTAATATGGAAGAGATTATTGTTCTTATCAAAACTTGGAGAATTATTTCTTTGAAAAGTTAGTAATAAATATCTTGGAGTATTCGCAGTTCTAGTAAAATGCCAGTTAAATCTTTGTTCGGAAAAAGTTACTGAACTAGCAGTACGCTTTAGAAAATTTACTGGAATTGGTTTGTTAGTATTTAATCTTTTTGCAATAGCTGTCTCAATCTCTAAACTAGGAGTAATATGCTTAATCCACCATTCAAGTCTATCAATTTTAAATATGCTTTTTTTCCAGTCTTACCAAAAAAGATTAATTCATTATTTGCTGTACGATGAATTATTAATTTAAATTTTAATTGATATGATATTTTATCATAATCTAAATATCCGAATAATGGAGACAATGACCAATTTACTGTCTGTTTACTTTTTTTGTTAAATTCACGTCTTTCTTTATATGCATCATTATTTGTTTTATTTAAATGTTTTGCAATATTTTCTACATCTTTCGCAATTCCTGCTGCATCTGTTCCAGCGTGAGTTAAATCATCAACAATTATACCATCATTAGTATCAGGAAACCAACCTTCGATTTCATGCTTTTTATTATTTTCACCAATTGTTACAAATCTAAGCATTGTATCAATTACACCTGGAGAATCACTTTTTGTTTCTATATTTTGAGTTGCAACATCTAAACGCATTTGTGTAAATAATCTTGGAAAGAAATTATTCTCTAATGCAATATTATCGGTATCTGGTAATGGTGTTGTAAAATTGGCATCACTATACAAAGAATATTCACAGTGTAAAAATGAATCAGGTAAATATAAATAACTCTGCTGATTATCAACTTCAAAAATTAAATCTCCTCCAGTATTTACTCTACTGGAAGATCCGGGATTCATAGCAATTCTTATATAGTCATTCTTTTTTTGATTATAACTGACGAACGGAGGATCGTCTAATCTAAATTTATTTTCGATAAGCGAAGACATTTTTATAAAAAATAATTTGACTTTTTGTTTCTCTCACAGATAGAAAAAAATTTTTACTAAAATATAATTTTAGAATTTTGCTAGACCAGCTCCGCTGCTCACGCCATTACCTCTTATTTCTTCAATTGTTTTTTCATTATGTTTACTATCAGACGGAGCTCCGCTCCTCAAGGTTTCCCCAACAGCTATGTTAGCAATTTTGTTTTTTGTTTCATCTGAAAGTTTTTTTAAATTTTTTAGTTCTTCAGAATCATTCTTGAGTTTACGAATAGCTTCTAGTTGTTTTAATTCGTTTTGAGACTTAACAGCATTTGATATTGCACTAGCTGTACTACCTATAGCAGCTGCTCCTTTTGCAGCAGATGTAATCAAATCTTTATTATTTTTAATTAAGTTAACGATACTACCAATACCAGAAAAGATGCCATCCCCTTCTTTTTGAACGGTTTCTCTATTATCATAATGGTAAACCGGATTCATACGTGGTTCATGAGCAATTCTTTGATTTGAAGCAAATTGTTTAAGATTGTGTTTATAAATTATAGGCATTTTTTAGCAATAAATTTGACTTTTGGGGAAAAAATAAATTATAAAAAATGTTTATTTTTTGTTCTTAACTTTTACAGATTGCGTTTTTGGTTTAACTTGAACAGGAACCAAACCTGCATCAATCATTCTTTTTATTCTATGATTTTCTTTCATAATATTTCTTTCTTTTATTAACTCTTCTAATTGTTTAATTCTTTTAAAATTATTAGCTCTAATTTTATCCATTTTTAAAATTATATACTTTTATATTTTTAATTTTTTTTTAAAAAATTATATTTATACTTTTATATTTTTAAAATTATATTTATATTTTTATATTTTTTAAATTATATTTATATTTTTATATTTTTTAAATTATATTTATATTTTTTATGATTTTTATTTTTTGTAGGTAAAAAATATTTAAGTTAATATTTACAATACTCGTTTAAGATTTACGTTTATGAATATCTAACAACTTCGAGATAACTTTATTAATTGCTTGTTGCACTTTATCTATTGCATCAAGAAGCGTGTGATGTACTTTAATTTCTTTTTCAGTCATTTCTAATTTTTTCTCACTTTTCTTTAATTCTGTTTTTAAAGCATTTAATTGAACTTTAAGACCATCTACTTTTCTTTTAACGGAATCTAACTGTTCTTTATTTTCTTTAGAGTTTTCTTGTAAATTTTTCTTTAATTCATTTTCTAAATTGATTTTAAGAGTTTTAATTTTATCAACTTTTTCATTAAGTGATTTTACTTCAATTTTCAATTGATTTATTTTTTTAATTTGTTGAGTAATTTTTGAACTTAATTCATCAACACTTTTGGAATGTAGTTTGTAACTGCTTTAAATTTTTTTTAATTCTTTCAGGAAGTTTTTCTATTTCATCTTCTAATTGTTCTTTTAACATTTTTATCTGATGTTTATTTTTAATGACTGCAGATTTTAAATTTATAGAAAGTAATATTAAAATTTTTGATTGTTCAGAAATCTTTTTAAAAAGTTTTGCTATATCTGCTTCTAGCTCTCTATCCTTTTTATCAAGTTTTAATAATTTTTCGTTTAATGATTTGTCATTAAGTTTTAGCAACTTTAATTCATTCATCAGTGGAACCAAAACATCGTTTATATATTTTTCCTTTAAATCATTGATTTGTGTATCAACATATTGTTTATTTGTTAACTCTGTATTTTGTTGCGGAAGAATAGAAAGATGTAATGGACCAGATAAAACGTCTCCAGTTTTCATGATATAATTTTCTAGTTCTATTTCTGATTCACGATTATTCGGGATATATGCGCCTCCACCAACATTTGGTAACATCATTTTTAAACAATAAAAATAAAATTTTTTCTCATTATAAAAATACATAAATTATAAAAATAAAATTTTTCCTAATAAAAATAAAAAAATGGAAATGACTCAAATTTGTCAAGTTTGCAATATGCGTTTTTTAAATCAAACACTATTATATTCTCATATGAAAAACACACTATGTGGTATGCATATGAATCAATTTCAACCTAATAATAGTATTCAACCTAATAATAGTATTCAGTATAATAATATTCAATCAGAGCAAGCATTACAAAGATTAAAGCATTTATTTATTTCAGATAAAGAACAAAATCTTTATACTGCTAGACAAAATACACCTAGGCAAAATAATAATAATTATTTAGCACAAAATAATAATGTAGCACAAAATAATCCTTTTGTTCAAAATAATAATGTAGCTCAAAATAATTATGTTGATAAAAATCAATTTGTTGAATGTAATAACAAAAAAATATGTTCCGGATGTAATAAAAATATAACGTCTAAAAATTTTGCACGTCATTTAAAATTATGCGAACAACCAGAAGAGGTTAAAAAAAATAAAAAAGATAAATTAAAAGATCAGTTATGTCGTAATTGTAATAAATATTTTACAATTCAAGGAATTACTAATCATTATAATTCTTGTATAAGTTCTACAAGACAATGTACAAGTTGTCAAATTACTAAACCTAAGACAGAGTTTTATGATAGTAAATATCAGTGTAAGGATTGTTTAAAAGAAAAAGTTAAATGTAGAGGTTGTCAAAAAATTATATTAAAGAAAAATTTTCAGCGACATGTAACACTATGTCCAAAACTTAATCAACATAATAATCAACATAATAATAATTTATATCAAAATAATAATTTATATCAAAACAATAATAATTTATATTAGATAAAATTACTTTTATTATTAAAATAGACTTATATATTTAAATAGTTGTATTTCTACTAAAATAGTTGTATTTCAACTAAAATAGTTGTATTTCAACTAAAATAGTTGTATTTCAACTAAAATAGTTGTATTTCAACTAAAATAGTTGTATTTCAACTAAAATAGTTGTATTTCTACTAAAATAATCTTATATATATTAAAATATTTGTATTTCTACTAAAATAATCTTATATATATTAAAATATTATTTTTTTATAAAGAATAAAATATTATTTTATTAAAATATTCTTAAGCATTCCGGAAGAGAGGAGAGGACTAAAAATACTTCTTTTGAGTATAGGAACAAAAAGTCCGACACATTCCGGAGGTTCTACAGAGGTTAAAAAACACTCATAAGAGTGTAAGAATGCGAGTCCGGAATTAAAAAATAATAATTCCTAAATTTTTATTTTAAAAATATTAAATGAATAAAAACGAAAATTTGGAAGATTTATATTCACCGGTTATAATTAAAAGTAATAAAAGTAATAAAAGTAATCTAAGTCGTCATAAATCTCTTAATGTATTTAATGAAATGATAAATAATTATATGAATAACACTGAGTTTCAAGATACACTAACCCCTCAAGATCCGAATCTCAAAGATATTAATAATATTGTAGAAAATCCTATACATAATACTAGATATAATAATATAGATAAAAATATATATAATAAAAAATATTTAGAGACACTACCCCCTAATTCATTTCTTAATAAAAAAATACCACAATCAGATCTTACACGTCTTTGGAATTTTTTAAAATTTCATTGTATAAAAATATTGTTAGCATGTATTTTAATATTTTTTATTTATCATCTTGTTATATGTATTGGAAATCAATGGGGTTACTTTCTAACAGAGGAACAAAAGAGAATAAATTTTTATAAACAAGAAATAAAAACTTTTAAAGGATGGAAGACTGAGGAGGATGAGATTAAGGATAAAACTAATAATAAAAATATTAAACAAGGTAAAATGTATCAAGAAAATTTACATTTCATTGTTTACGGTAAAACTGGAAGTGGTAAGACTACGTTTATTAAAAAATATATAAACCAATATTATAAGGACGAAACAAAAGTACATATTTTTTGTATGCATACTTCTGAATGGCCAACTTTTACAAACGTCTATAGTGATAAACAATTAGATGAGTTACAAGATATGGAAAATTTTGCTGGTACACCTGAAAATAAATCTTTATTAATTTTAGATGATGTTGCAAGTTTATCAAAACAAAAAAATATGTCAGAAATATTTACAAAAGGAAGACATCAAAATATTCAAATAGTTGTATTAGCTCATAAAGCTTGTGATGTAGATAATAAGATTAGAGAAAACATTCAAACATTTTTTACAACTACACAAAATAATGCAGCATTCTTTAATGATATTAATAAAAATTATAAAATGAATATGCCTTTATCATATTATACACAACATAAATATGGAATAATACGTGTTGACACCATAAGTGAACATATGCAAGTATATGATAAAGATTTAAATATATTAGTAGATACTGAACATGAAATCTATAATAACTCTCAAGATTTTGATATTAGAATATATGCAAATACAAAACATTTATCAAATCAAGTTATAGAACAAATAATTATCTTTTTAGAGTCTGAAGCAAAAGTACCACTAAAAATTATTCCTGATACATTTTATTTTTATTTTGATCATTATTTAAATGCAAAATTTGGTATACCAATACCTAACAGATTACAAGATAATGAAACATTAAACTATTTAAAAATTGCAATAAATGATGTTAGAAACGGTTTAAGAAAAGCAACACCAATAATATCTGATGTTAAATCTACATTTTCTGATGCCAAATCTACATTTGATGAAGCAAAAAAACATATAATGATATAAAACCATTAATAAATGGTGTAAGTGAAATACTTAATAATTAAACAAATTATTCATATTTTTTAAATTATCCAATTTTTTTAAATATATGGAGGAATGTTTAATTTCTGTAATGTTTTTAAATCATATACTGTTAAGTTATCTTTATTGATTAACCACCATAAATTATTAAAAGCCAACAATACTCTAAAACTTCTTAAACAGAGTGGAAAATCATTTGTTTTAGCATATTTAGGTATACCATGTTTTATTTTATAGTCTTTCACAAATTGCATATATTTATGATGATAATAAAATTTAACTTCTTGTTTAGGTGTAAGTGGATTTGTAGGATGTCTATAATTTTTTAAAACTGGTACATGTTCTATTTTATACTCTTCAAACATTTTTTTATTTTTTATAATTAAATATAATTATTTTTATACTCTCCAAACATTTTGTTTTGTAATTAAATATAATTATTTTTATACTCTTCAAACATTTTTTTTAAAAAAAATTTATTAAATATAATTTTTTTAGAATTTTTTCTTTAAAAATTAAAACACAAATTTTTCTTAAATTTTCTCTAAAAAAATAAAAAAAATGGAAAAGTTTTATTGTGTCTTATGTGAAAAAAAATTGCAAACAAAAAGAAGTTATCAATCTCATCTACAAAGTAAAATGCATTTACAAAATGTAGAACGAGTTGATAAAGGAAATATATCGAAATTAAATAATTATAAAAACTATATAGAAACATTACCTACTGATATAAAAGTTAAAAAAATATTTTATGATTATTCACATTCGGAATATAAAAAAGTTTTTAATAGTGAAGATGAACATGTACCAGATGGAAGATATTTATTTAGCGATACTGATGAATTTAACGAAATAGATGAATTTGATGAAGCTGAACGAACCGATGAAGCCTTAGCAAATATAAAATATTTATTTAATCAGTCTTTTGAACATAATGAAACCGATAAAACTTTTTCTGATATTCTAACCAACTTTTATAATATATTTAAGAAATCTTTCAAATGTTATATGAATGTAGAAGTACTTTATACAAAAAATGGACCTGATGGAATTCCTGAAGAAATAATACAAGGACATTTTACAAATTCACAAGAAATTCATAATGTAAATGATATACAACCCATATTTGAATCGATGATACTTAAATTAGAAAATTGTATAATTGAAGCCCAGTTACGTGAATCTGGTTGGAGATTTGTTAAAATACTATCTAAGAAAATAGTAATTGATAAATATAAAAATAATACTGGTGGTAGTTATGTTCCTTTACCTTTCAGTTCACCACAATTAATCAACATAAAAAATGAAGATGATTATTGTTTTCTGTGGAGTATTATAGCACATTTACATCCTGCAGAATATCATAAAGAAAGACTAAGTCATTATAATAAAGAAGAATACATAAATGAATTTGATCTTTCTGATGGCTTAGATGAATTTCCATATGATTATAATAGGTTAATAAAGTTTCATAAAAAGAATAAAAATTTAATAGAAGTAAATGTTTTTGAATTAAATGTGAATTATGTTTCTATTGGTAAAATTATTCCACTTTACTCAGATTCAAAAAAATTTTATTTGAATAATAAAAATTTATGTCAATCAGAAATAGTATATAATGATAGAGGAAATTACATGCATCATAATATTTTTTACCAAGGAAATATAATATGTACTGAAAAATTTGAACTTGTTAAAACACTATCACCAATAATGATTAATCATAATAATTATAAAGGATGTACTGATGATTATAATTACAAATATTCATCTTTATCTTCAGAATATCAACAAAAATTAGAAAATTTAAATAAAAGTTTACAAAAATGTAAAATAGATTATCAACAACAAACAAAAATGTTACTACAAGAATATCACCATAAATATCAAAATAAGATAGAAACAATTCAAAAATTAAATGAAGAAATTAATAAAGAATTAAATAATGAAGAAAATAAAGAATTAAATGAATGTTTAAAAAAATGTCTACAACAATATAAAGAACAATATGATAAAGAATATATTTATCAGCTACAAATATTAAATCAAAATTATCATCAAAATACATTTAATATTACAAAATAAATTAATGAAACACATGAAATATATAAAGATGAATTTGTAAAATTAGAACAGTCAAAACAACCAGCACAAGCGAATATATTATATTATCAGGGTCATTTTATATTGTGTAAAGATGTTTCTATATTTACAAAAACTTCAGATAATAAAAATTTTCCTTGTCTTCAATGTATGACAAGTTTTAGAACTTTAGAAGAAATGAATAGACATTTGGAGAATTGTCAACAAAACGAAGCAGTTCAAAATACTTTTCCTAAAGATGATTATTTAGAATATAATAAATGGTATTTTAAAAATAAAGTACCCTTTACTATTTATTGTGATTTTGAAGCATATAATGTTAATATGACACAAAATCGAACGGAAAGTTCCAGGGCTTCACCCGATTCTGAAAATTATAATTCTGAAAATGGTACGGGCCAAGCCCTAGAACCTTCGGTTTTTAATTATGAAAAAAGTGCATCTGAACAAAGTAAAGAAAAAATATTTATTTGAACAAAAACCATTATGTTGGGGAATGTACATTCATTCAAATTATCCTGAATTATTTAAATCAGAATATTTACAATACTATGGTGAAGATAGTTCAGAAATGTTTACAAAGAAAGTAGAAGAATTACAAGGACGTTTTTCACAATTGCTTGAAACAAATATACCAATGATACCATTAACGGATGAAGAAAGAAAAGAATTTTATGATGAAATAAATTGTTATTACTGTGGAAAAGGTTTTACAAATAAATATAAAACTGGCAGAGGTAGATATATTGATAAAGTAAAAGATCATGATCATCTAAATGGATTATATAGAGGTGCAGCACATAATTCTTGTAATCTTAATGCTAATAAATTTAAATATAACTTTGTTCCTTTATATTTCTACAATGGTTCTAAATATGATTTCCATCTAGTAATGAAAGATTTATTTTCATCTGAAAAATTACAACAACAGAAAATAAATGTACTATGTAAACAAGAAGAAGAATATTTTTCAATGCAATTAGGTTGTATTAGAATTTTAGATGCATTTAGATTTTTTACTCCTTATTCATTAGATGTTATGGGAAAAACTTTGAAATCTGAACAATGTAAAATATTAAATAAATATAATTAAAAACCTTTAAAAGGAATATTTCCGTATGAGTACATAACTGGAGATTTTAATTCTGTGAATAAAATTATGGAAGAAAAACAACTTCCTCCAATAAATAAATTTAAATCAACATTAAAACAATCACAATTATCTGAAGAAGACTATGCAGAAGCTGAAAAAAATTGGAGAGAGTTAAATTGTAGAACAATGTATGATTATACAATGAAATATCTTCAGATAGATGTATTAATACTAGCTGATCTTTTCGAAAACTTTCGTGACATGTGTTTAGAATATTACGGAATAGATCCATGTTATTGTTATTCTACACCAGGTTTAACATGGTTAGCAGGATTAAAACATACTGGTGTTAAACTTAAATACTATAAAGAAAGTTCTTACGATAAATTATTATTTTTTGAATCTGGGATTAGAGGTGGAGTTTCATCAGTTTTAGGTAATAGATATGTTAAATGTTATAATAAGAAAGTAAATCCACAAGAATATGGAATAATGAAACCTTTATCTCCAGAAGAAAAAGAAAAAATATTAGAAATTTTTCGAACGAAACGAGAAGGAGTAGAACGTGAAAAAGCAATTGATGAATTCATGAGAGAAAACTATTTATTATATTATGATTTTAATAGCTTATATTCTTCTTGCATGATACAAGAATTACCAACAGGTGAAATGACATGGTGTAATAATCTTGTTTATCAAAAAACATATGATGGAAATCGTAATTTTGGTTATATATATGAAGTTGATTTAGTATACCCTGATTATATAAAAGAAGCAACAAAATATTATCCTTTCTGTCCAGAAAACAAAATTCCCATTATAAAAGATTTTTCAGATTATCAAAAATCTTTAATTCCGAAGAAATATAGGCCAACAAAAAAACTTATGTTAACACAAAGCAATAAAGGAAAGTATGTTGTTGAAGGAAGAATGCTAGATTGGTATTTAGATCATGGAATGATTCTCACCAAAATACATCGAAAACTAGAGTATAGAAAATCTAAATGGTTAAAAAATTATATAGAGTTCAATATTGAAAAACGTAAAATAGCTAAAAGAAATAAAGATGATTTTGGAAACGTTTTCTTCAAATTAATGAATAATGCATTTTATGGTAATACTTTAGAAAATGTGCGTAATAGACAAAATATTGAAATAGTTTATGATAAAGATAGATTTCAAAATTTAACAAGGAAACCTACATATAAAAGAACTACTAGATTTAGTGATGAACTATGTGCTGTACATTTACGTCGAATCAGCGTAAAACATGATAAGTTTAATTTCATTGGTTTCACTATATTAGAATTAGCTAAACTATTTATGTATAGATTTATATATGATTATTTAGCACCTGCTTATGGCAAAAACTATAAATTACACTTTACAGATACCGATTCTGTTTTCTTAGAATTAACAATACCGTATAATTCTTCACTTGATGAAGAAATTAATAAAATAAAAGATATCATTCATCCTTCTGATTTATGTAAAGTAAAAGATGAATTAGAAGGAAATGAAGATTTCATAACAGAAGCTATATTTTTAAAATCTAAATGTTATTGTTATGATACAACTAATAATATTAAAACACATAAAACATTAAAAGGAATTTCAAAGGCATCAGTGGCTAATCAAATAACATTTCAAGATTATAAAAATGCATTATTTAATAATGAAATAAAAACAGCATGTAATTATAGACTTAATTCAAAAAAACATAACATGTATTTAAAAGAAGAACATAAATTAGCATTAGATCCATTTGATGATAAAAGAAAAATTTTACCTGATGGAATAACTACTGAACCTTTTTAATTTTCTAATTTCTAAGATAGACAAATTTGATATATACATAAAATAAAAAAATAATATAAAAATATAAAATATTATAAAATAATATAATAATATAACATAAAATAATAATATAAAATTATCATATAAAAATGGATAAAGTTAGAGAATAAAATTTTAAAAGAATAAAACAATTAGAAGAGTTAATAAAACAAAGAAATATTATGAAAGAAAATCATCTTCAGCATAGAATGATAAAAGCTGGTATTCAATCTGATATGTTTGAAAAAATGCAGCAAACCGAGCAAGTAAAAACTGATTTTGAGAAAACTATGAAACCATTTAAAACTCTTGAAAAAGAAAGTACAAATAATGATAAACAAATTGATATAACAGATCCAGAGCACAAAACTATATTAGATGACTATGGATTACTAGAATCAAACATTAATAAGAAATTACCAAAATCTATGCAATTTGAACATTCTATTTCATTTATAGATGGAAAAACAATACCTAGATTTTATCTCGGTCAAAAAGAAATATTTCCACGACCTTTTCGAGGTTTAATTTTTTCACCAGATAAATCTCCTTTTAATTTAGATAGAAATTTTGTTGATCTTTTAAGAGGAGCAGATTTAAATAATTATGCTGTAGAAGATCTCATAAAATATAAAGCTATGTTAGATAGAGTTGGTGCAGTAAAATCTCTTAGACGTTATAAACAATTAGAAAATTTATTATCAACGGGAGTTAAAGTAGGAAAAGGTTTATCTGAAAAACAGAAAACAGAAACAACTGTATTCTTACCAGATGATCCGCAAGAATTACTAAATAGATTAAATATTTTAATATCTGCAATAAAAGAAGGACATAATTCTAGTTTCAATGAAATTCATGCTATATTGAAAAGACTGTTAGAAAAGAAGATTCTAAATGAAGAGGATTATAAAAGTGTAGCTGAAATATGTTGTTTCTAATTTTTTATAAAAAAATATTTCATAAAAAAATATTTATTTAAAATTTTAACTAAAAAATGTGTTCAGCAGATTTAGACAAAATTAATAATCATTTAGAAAATTTGACAGAGATTTTGGGTTCATCAAAATTTAGTACGACGTTAAAAAATATAACAACTACTTCATCACACACTTGTAATTTAGAACCCATTCTACATTCGGAACAAAATAAAAGTTATCAAATTGCATTGACTAGTTTCTCCACATTTAACACTATTCAAAATGTTATAAAAGATGTGAATGATCAATTTAGATATTCTACTGATAAAGGCAAAACATGGAAAATATTAACTTTTCTTCCTTGTTCTTACGAAGTTGAATCAATATCAAATGAAATTAAGAGACATTTAGGTATACCATTTAAAGATAAGAAACAATTACATTTTGCAGTTGAACCGGCAGTTAATAAATTTTCTCTTACTTTAGACGAAAATCATCAAGTTGATTTTAATCATGATAGATCATTGTCAAAGCTATTAGGATTTAATAAACAAACCTATAGTCAAGGTTATCATTTAGGTGAGAAGATTCCAAAAATAACTGAAATAAATTCAATTGTTGTACATTGTGACATTATTGAAGGAGGATATATAAATGGTAAATTATCAAATTTAATATTCAGTTTTCCAGCTTTTACTGTACCCATTGGTTATAGATTAAATGTAATTCCACAAACATTAATATATTTTCCTATTACAAGAAAAACTATTAACAACATTGGCATTAGAATCACTGATGAAAAAGGACAAGAAATAAATTTTGGAGGTGAAGAGATTATGATAGATCTTTTGGTTCGAGAGGTATAAACTCCCACGCGAAGCTAGAGAAGTTTAATTTTTTTATCATATTCATTATTAATCTTATTAACCTTATTAATCTTTTAATCTAATTAATCTTTTTAGAAACAAAAAAATAAAAATAAACTTAAATTAAAATTTTATTTTTATTTTTTTGTTTCTAAAAACACTAATTCAATAATGGATGAATTTATTACTTTAAAAATGAATGAAATGTCGTTAAATAAAAAAAAACTTAAATTTAATCATCATCCAAATTTATCTAATAAAGTTTTAGCAGTTATTTGCGGAAGATCAGGATGTGGAAAAACATATCTATTATTTAAAATTTTAACGTCTCCAAATTTTTTGGATTATAACAATCTTATAATTTATACAACAACAGCAGAACAGCCCGTCTATCAATTTTTAAAATATGGATTTGAAAATAATCTTACAAAAACAGCAATTGCTTCTCTATTCGAAGAATACGAAAAATCTGAATATGAAGAAGAAATAAATTTGTGGTGTGAAGAAGCAGCAAAAAATAAACAATTAGTTGAATCCAATAAAAATAAGCATATAAAAATACAATTAATAGATGATAGTGGTAATATGCAAGATCCTAGTAAACTAGATAAAACAATGAAACATTGTGTAATTTTTGATGATTGTGTTAATGATAGAAATCAGTCAGTTCAGAGAAATTATTTCGCAAGAGGTAGACATAATAACTGTAGTGTATTTTATTTAACACAAAGTATGTATTCATTAGACGGAAGTGTTATTAGAAAGAATGCAAATATATTTATACTATTTGAAATAAATGCAAGAAACTTAAGTGATTTGTTAAGAGATTTATGTATAAGAGATAAAGATGAATTTAAACAATCGTGTAATAATGCTTGGTCAAAAGATTATGGATTTATCACAATTAATATTGATAAAAAAATTCATGAAAGAGTTATCGAACAATTGTTTACCGAGTAATAAAAATATACAAATATAATGTTTTAATATTTTATTTTTTTATTATTATCAGCTTTAATTTTATCTATTTTTTTTAAAATATAATATTTGAATTTTGTGGTAACATTGGAATACAGCAAAAACATTTTACTGAACAAATTATTTTTTTATTGCTTTGTTGTTTGTAATCTTTTCGTTTAAAGTTTTCTCGTTTAAAGTTTTCTCGTTTTAAGTTTTGTTTAATAAAGTTTTGTCTAATAAAGTTTTTAGCTCTTCTAAAAAAATTTTATCATTTTCTTCATTAGAAATTTTATCATCACTAAAAGTTTTACCATCACTAAAAGTTTTACCATCACTAGAAATTTTGCCACCCTGTTTATTCTTATCATCAACTTTTTCTGACTGTAATTGAAATGATATTTGATTTACTTCATTAGCTATTTGATCAAATTTTTCAATCTCATCTAGCGTAATAACATTATCATCACATACTCTTTGAAAGTAATAATGCAGTTTATCATAAACTTCTTTAATATGTAAATGCTTAGTTTTTAATGATTTTCGTTTCTTAGTTATTAAAGATTTATCTAACATTGTAACAAGTGAAGTTGCAAAAACACCCGTACCTGTTAAAGCTGTAGCAACTACTGGAATTACTAAAACACCTGAAGATATAACAATTGTTAAAGCACCTAAACTTATTGTTAAGAATATGCCAATTCCTTGTGTTACATTCTTAACTTTAGTCCATCTCTTTCTTAATTTTTTATAATGCTCTAATCTTAATAATAATTGAGATTCCTTATCTTTCATATACCTAACTCTATCTTTGTGTTTTTCAATATTTAATTCACTTATTTTTAATTGAGACAAAGAAGGATATATTCTTGAGGTTTCTTCCATTTTTGTTTCTTCCATTTTTGTTTCTTCCATTTTTAAAGAAATATTTTTTAATCACATGATATATTTTAAAAACCTGAAAAATGGATTTAAAAGACGTTTTTAAAAATACTAATTTTCAGTGTCCTGGAACGGTCATGATTTAAGTGGTGAAAATTGTAATTCTCAAATTTGAGATTCTCAACTTTTATAATTTTTTAGTGTCCTAGAACGGTCATGATTTTCAAGGTAAAAATTGTATTCTCAAATTTGAGATTCTCAACTTTTATAATTTTTTAGTGTCCTGGAACGGTCATGATTTTAAGGGTGAAAATTGTAATTCTCAAATTTTGAGATTTTGAAAAATTTGAAAAATTGGGTATTTTTTTATATGGTCTAAATTCATGAATTTAGACCTTTTTTCAGGTTTTTAAGACCTAAATACATGAATTTATGTCGTTTTTAAAAATACCATTTTTGAAAAAAATGGTACTTTTTGAATGGACCAAATTCATGTATTTAGGTCTTAAAAACCTGAAAAAGGGACTAAATTCATGAATTTATGTCGTTTTTAAAGATACTATTTTTTTGAATTTTATGGTGTCTTGGAACGGTCTTCTTCCCATTACTGGGGGGAACGTCCTCAAATTTTTTTGTCTCCGATTTCGCTGGAAACATCCTTCCTAACCCAACATTTCACGTAGATTCCGAATCTGGCCTCCGTTTTCCCATCCGAGGCCTCCTTCCTGTCGAAAAATGGACTTTCTCATCCCCAAACCACCAAAACCCGCCTTTTTCCAACTGCCGTTTTCAGAGATTCCACCCCTTGCTGCTCCTTCCGCCTTCCTTTCCCACCCAAAATTTCACGCAGATTCCACATCTGAACTCCACTTTCCCATCCGAACCCTCCTTCATGCCGAAAAACGACTTTTCTCATCCCAACACCACCAAAACCGGACTTTTTCCAACTCTGTCGCTCCACCCCTTGATGCTCCTCCTGCCTTCCTGCCCCTTGCCTCATCACTCCTTCCTTCCAGGGGGGTAGGGACCAGTTTTCTCCTCTCGGACCCATTCCTCCCAGCACATCCTTGGCCACTTCCTCTCGCCAGAGGGGGGGGGTGAGTCAGCAGGATGACTCATTGCTCCTCATTTTGGACTTGATTTTGGGATGGGATTACTACTCATGCGAGTAATCACATTCAGTTTAAGAGAATGACACAGAGAACAATTGATCGAGGAAAGCTCATTGGCACACGACGTGTCGGGAATAATATATCTACATATTGAAAACCTACTTGAAATGTGTTTGAAAATATTCGTTATTAGCCTCGGATCATTCGGAACAAGCCTGGTGCCTCAAATGAAGTTTATATGTTCAGCACCATTTTGCGTCAGCAGATTCTGACCTAAATACATGAATTTATGTCGTTTTTAAAAATACCATTTTTGAAAAAAATGGTACTTTTTGAATGGACCAAATTCATGTATTTAGGTCTTAAAAACCTGAAAAAGGGACTAAATTCATGAATTTATGTCGTTTTTAAAGATACTATTTTTTTGAATTTTATGGTGTCTTGGAACGGTCTTCTTCCCATTACTCCCCCCCCCCCTGCTGTCAGACTTCCAACTTTGGTGTGAGGGATCGTAGAAAGTCGTGTGATAGCTCATTTGAAAGCTAAGAATGAGAAAAATGCAGTGGAAAGCTCAGTTTGGACTACTTTTCCTGGGTTGAGGGAGGAAAATGGCAGGAAAACGCCAGAGTTGGAAAAGTCGGATGTTGGAGGTTTGGGATGAGAAAAGTCGTTTTTTCGACAGGAAGGAGGCCTCGGATGGGAAAACGGAGTGCAAATTCGGACGTTTTGGTCAATGTTGGGTCTAGGAACTTCCCAGCTCCATCAGAGAGAAAAAGTTCTGACCCCCCCCCTCGGCAGCGATCTTCCAACTTTGGTTGTAGAGATCGTAGAAAGTCGTGCAATAGCTCATTTGAAAGCTAAAAATGAGACAAAGTCAGTGGAAAACATGGCTTGTTCCACTCTGCCTTCGTTTAGAGGTGAGACGTTGTTGAAAATTTGGGACATTGGCGAAAAACGACAGAGTTAGAATGTTTACGAAAATCGCTCTACCGGGTGAAGCAAGCCTCGGACGAGAAAACAGAGACCAGATTTGGAATCAGCGTCAAATTTGTTACAAATGATGTTTTGACCCCCCCCTGCATGGATTGCCGATTGCATATTCACAGGGTGTATAAGAACGGGATCGGGAGAGGAATTTCACTAAGTTGAGAAACTGACTACAGGTAAGTCGTTTCTCTTGAGTTCCGATATCGGACTTCTGACTTTCCATTGCTGATATCAGCTAAGGTGTCAGACATAGGTTAGTCAGTATAGCATGACTGACCATTTGATGATAGTGGGCCGAAAGCTTCAAACGGCTATAACTTTGCTTCTACAAGTCCTTTAGACTTGATTCAAAAAAATTCGACAGCTCTTGCTGTGCTGTAGGTGACAGACTACTTATAAACGTTTTATGAGTAGTACTAAAATACTGAAAAATTTAAATTCATATTTAATGATAATAATTAAAGTTTTTGAATAAAAAGCAGTCGTTTATGAGTCTCTGTGACTTGGGTCGTTTCCTCTTGTAAATAACTCTACCGGTTTTCATGTCAAAACTGGGGCCCGGATACCAACACAGTGATATGACGCACGCTGTGTCCGCTCGAGGTTGGATTTGTGGGTCGAGGCCTTTGAGCTGGGA
This sequence comes from Prostheceraeus crozeri, assembly GCA_907163375.1. Taxonomy (NCBI): domain Eukaryota; kingdom Metazoa; phylum Platyhelminthes; order Polycladida; family Euryleptidae; genus Prostheceraeus; species Prostheceraeus crozeri. The sequence goes on along the minus strand of CAJQUW010012569.1, from coordinate 1,949 downwards.
TAAGATCCCCTCTGAGTAATGCCTGTAACGGATTCAAGAGCTTAACACCTAAACGGTTGCTGGCTTGCTATCAGGCCTTCTTCGTCTAGCCTCAGAAACTCAGGGTTGGCAACGTCTATCGTTTGTCATTGTAACTTGGTAAAAATGGGGCGGTTACTGCAGGCATTGACGTCAAACCTTTTCGCGTCATAGGGGAACCCGTCTTTGTGTTGGGAGTTGGTAACGGAAATCACGATGACTGTCGATGCCCATGCATGGTAGAACTGCTGTTGTCAAGTCAAAAGCATGACCAAATAAGGAAAGTCTGAATCATGGCTTTGTGCTCGCTGGGTATATAAACTGCGTCTTCTCTCACAACCCGGTTAAAGCCGAGAAATTTATTTCAAGATTTTTCGCAGATGGAAGAGCGAGAGAGATTGTGGAACAATCTTGCTCGAATTGGTTCATCGGCTGTTGATGATGATACCGATTCAACAGAGTGGGCTATATACCGCCCTCTGACAGTCGGGTGGTAGTAGAGGAGGTCGATGCCGCTAACATAGAGAGACTAAGAGTCTCTCTCAGCAGGATCGGCCAGTCCCACCCAAGTTAGACGATAGTCTTTTTAAAAACATAAGATCAACTTTCATACATGCAACACATTCTTTCATCACCCTTCGTCGGGAACGCCCCATGAGCCCTCTTAAGGACTACCTTCTAATGCAGCTAAAGCGGTCCCAAGCCCGCCACATATCTTCGGATATGGAATGCAGAGGGGAAGAATAAATGATGAATGGAATGAAGGGAGGACATTCATGTGCCACACGCAACACATCACAGATTTCTCTCTTCGCTAGTGAACAAGCTCTTGTGAACGTCGTCAGAAAGTGTATCAGGTTGTACAAAAGTTTTTTACTGCCGCACAGGTTGATGTATAGTTAGAAAGGTTTGATCATGGCGTTTTATGAAACACGCATGTCATAAAATGTAAGCGTTAGTGTAGTCAAATAGTTTTACCGTGACACACGTTTGTGAAAGTAAAGTATTAGATTGCACAGAGTCATCAATACTGTCAAAGGTGTACAAGTCATATCAAGCATATTCAACTGAGTGTCCATTCCTGACACTCATCATCATTTGAAATTATTTGAAGATGAAAAGTTGCATTCGTTTCCAAACTTCATGGTCTGTAGCAAGAGAGCTTGGTTATTCGTTGAAGACTATAGAAAGTGCTACAAATGTAAATGAAAATATTAAAGCTGACGCTTTAGTTGAAAGACTAATGGATCTAGATGAGCATGCTATGAATCATCATTTGGATCGAAGATGGATAGAGGATTTTTCCATGCTGCAATGTAATGATAGTGAAAATAGGATGAAATTGGCGCGATTTGGAGTGAAAAAGAAAAAAGTGACATTTGCAACTGATTTGTCAGGTAGCTCTACCAATAATTGATCATGGCGTTTTATGAAACACACACATGTCATCAAATGTAAGCGTTAGTGTAGTCAAATAGTTTTACTGTGACACACGTTTGTAAAAGTAAAGTTTGTTCATCGACGTTTATTCGTAAGTCTAGTCAGAAAGTGTATCATGGTTTGCGAAGTTAGTGTAGTCAAATAGTTTACCGTGACGCACGTTTGTGAAAATAAAGTTTAATCATCGAAGGTTTATTCGTAAGTCTAGTCAGAAAGTGTATCATGGTTTATAAAAGCAAAGTTAGTGTAGTCAAATAATATTACCGCGACACCCGTTCGAGAAAGTAAAGTTTGATCATTGAAGTTGTATTCATAAGTCTAGTCAGAAAGTGTATCATGGTTTGTTAAAGTTTTACTGCAACACAGGTTGATGTATAGTTAGAAAAGTTTGATCATGACGTTTTATGAAGCACACGTCATGAAATGCAAGCGTTAGTGTAGTCAAAAATTTTTTACCGCGACGCTCGTTTGTGAAAATAAAGTTTGATCAT
>CAJQUW010012568.1:0-13130 GCA_907163375.1 Prostheceraeus crozeri | reverse complement strand
TGATTTTAATTCTGTGAATAAAATTATGGAAGAAGAACAACTTCCTCCAATAAATAAATTTAAATCAACATTAAAACAATCACAATTATCTGAAGGAGATTATGCAGAAGCTGAAAAAAATTGGAGAGAGTTAAATTGTAAAACAATGTATGATTATACAATGAAATATCTACAGATAGATGTATTACTACTAGCTGATCTTTTGAAAAACTTTCGTGATATGGTGTTTAGAATATTACGGAATATGATCCATGTTATTGTTATTCTACACCAGGTTTAACATGGTTAGCAGGATTAAAAAACATACAAATGTTAAACTTAAACACATTATAAAGAAAATACATATGATAAATTATTATTTTTTGAATCTGGAATTAGAGGTGGAGTTTCATCAGTTTTAGGTAATAGATATGTTAAATGTTATAATAAGAAAGTAAATCCACAAGAATATGGAATAATGAAACCTTTGTCTACAGAAGAAAAAGAAAAAATATTAGAAATTTTTCGAACGAAACGAGAAGGAGTAGAACGTGAAAATGCAATTGATGAATTCATGAGAGAAAACTATTTGTTATATTTATGATTTTCATAGTTATATTCCTTCTTGCATGATACAAGAATTACAACAGGTGAGATGACATGGTATAATAATCTTGATTATCAAAGAAAACTATGATTGGAAAATCGTAATTCTGGTTATATATATGAAGTTGATTTTGTATACCCTGATTAGTAAAAGATGCAACAAAATATTATCATTTTGTCCAAAATCAAAATTCCCAAATATAGAAGATTTTTTCAGCATTTAATCAAAAATCTTTAATTCCTAGATTATAGGCCAACAAAAAAAAACTTTTGTTACACAAAGCAATAAACGGAAAGTATGTTGTGAAGGAGAATGCTAGATTGGTATTTAGATCATGGAATGATTCTCACAAAAATTGACCGGAAAAAACTTGTGTATAAAAAATCTAATATGGTTAAAAAGATTATATTGAGTTCATTATTGAAAAACGCAAAATATCTAAAGAAAATAAAGATGATTTTGGAAAGTGTTCTTCAAATTAATGAATAATGATTTATATGGTAAGACTTTAGAAAATGTGCGTTATAGGGACAAAATATTGGCTTGAAATGTTTTTGATAAAGATAGGTTTCAAAATTTAACAAGGACACCTACATATAAGAAGAACTACTTAGATATAGTGACTGAACTATGTGCTGTCATCTAAGAAGGAAGAATTGTAAAACATTGATAAGTTTAATTTTATAGGTTTCACTATATTCGAATTGCTAAACTATTTAAGTATAGTTTTGTATATGATTATTTTGCACCTGCTTTTGGCAAAAACTTATAAAATTACCACTTTACAGATACCGGTTTCTATTTTCTTAGAATTAAACAGTACCATATGGTTCTTCACTAGTAAAGAAATTAAATAAAAATAAAAGATATTATTCTTCCTTCTGATTTAATGTAAGTAAAAGATGAAATAGAAGGAAATGAAGATTTCATAACAGAAGCTATATTTCTAAAATCTAAATGTTACTGTTATAATACAACTAATAATATTAAAACACAATAAAACATTAAAGGAATTTCAAAGGCATCAGTGGCTAATCAAAATAACATTTCAAGTTTATAAAAATGCATTATTTAATACTGAAATAAAAACAGCAAGTAATTATAGATTAATTCAAAAAAACAATAAAATGTATTTAAAAGGAGAGAACATAAATTAGCATTAGATCAATTTGATGTAAAAGAAATATTTTACCTGATGGAATAACTACTTTACCCTTTTTAATTTTCTTATTTCTATTTTCTAAATATTAACAATATAACAATATAACATATAAAAATATTTATAAAATAATATAAAAATAATAATATAAAATTATTCATATAAAAATGGAATGAAGTTAGAGCTGATATTTTTTAAAAAGAATAATAAACTATTTGACGAATTAATTAAAACAAAGAAATATTATGAAAGAAAATCATCTTCAAATAGAAAGACAAAGCTTGGTATGCATTCTGATTGTTTGATAAAGAATATTAACTGAAGAAAGTTAAAAACTGTTTATGAAAAAAACTGTTCGAACCATTTAAAACTCTTTGAAAAGGGGAACTTAAATGAACAACGTGTTGATATAGCGGATCCTGTACTTATAACACTATTAGATGACTATGGTTTATTAGAGGCAAACATTGAAAAAAAATTACCAAATTCTATGTTATTCGAACATTCTTCTTTCTTTTTAGATAAAATATATTTGCAAGATTTTATCTTGGTGGGTTAAAGAAATATTTCCACACCTTTACGAGGATTAATTTTTACGCCAGATAAAAACCTATTAGTTTAGATAGAATTTTGTTGATTCTTTTAAGAGGAGCAGATTTAAAAAATTTATGCTGTAGAAGATCTAATAAAATATAAAACTATATTAGATAGAAGTAGGTGTAGTGAAAAATCTCTAAGACGTTATAATACTATCGAAAATTTATTATCAACGGGAGTTAAAGTAGGGAAAGGTTTATCTGAAAAACAGAAAACAGAAACAACTGTATTTTTACCAGATGATCCACAAGAATTACTAAATAGATTAAATATTTTAATATCGGCAATAAAAGAAGGACATAATTCTAGTTTTAATGAAATTCATGCTATATTGAAAAGACTGTTAGAAAAGAAGATTCTAAATGAAGAGGATTATAAAAGTGTATCTGAAATATGTTGTTTCTAATTTTTTATAAAAAATATTTATTTAATTTTTTAGTTTAAAAATGTGTTCAGCAGATTTAGACAAAATTAATAATCATTTACAAAATTTAACAGAGATTTTGGGTTCATCAAAATTTAGTACGACGTTAAAAATTATAACAACTACTTCATCACACACTTGTAATTTAGAACCCATTCTACATTTAGAACAAAATAAAAATTATCAAATTGCATTGACTAGTTTCTCTACATTTAACACTATTCAAAACGTTATCAAAGATGTGAATGATCAATTTAGATATTCTACTGATAAAGGAAAAACATGGAAAATACTAACTTTTCTTCCTGGTTCTTACGAAGTTGAAACAATATCAAATGAAATTAAGAGACATTTAGGTATACCATTTAAAGATAAGAAACAATTACATTTTGCAGTTGAACCGGCAGTTAATAAATTTTCTCTTACTTTAGACGAAAATCATCAAGTTGATTTTAATCATGATAGATCATTGTCAAAGCTATTAGGATTTAATAAACAAACTTACAGTCAAGGTTATCATTTAGGTGAGAAGATTCCAAAAATAACTGAAATAAATTCAATTGTTGTACATTGTGACATTATTGAAGGAGGATATATAAATGGTAAATTATCAAATTTAATATTCAGTTTTCCAGCTTTTACTGTACCCATTGGTTATAGATTAAATGTAATTCCACAAACATTAATATATTTTCCTATTACAAGAAAAACTATTAACAACATTGGCATTAGAATCACTGATGAAAAAGGACAAGAAATAAATTTTGGAGGTGAAGAGATTATGATAGATCTTTTGGTTCGGGAGGTATAAACTTTTACGCTACAATAGAGAAGTTTAATTTTTTTTATCATTTTCATTATTAATCTTATTAATCTTATTAATCTATAATCTTATTAGAAACAAAAAATAAACTTAAATTAAAATTTTATTTTTATTTTTTTGTTTCTAAAAACACTAATTCAATAATGGATGAATTTATTACTTTAAAAATGAATGAAATGTCTTTAAATAAAAAAAAACTTAAATTTAATCATCATCCAAATTTATCTAATAAAGTTTTAGCAGTTATTTGCGGAAGATCAGGATGTGGAAAAACATATCTATTATTTAAAATTTTAACGACTCCAAATTTTTTGGATTATAACAATCTTATAATTTATACAACAACGGCAGAACAACCCGTCTATCAATTTTTAAAATATGGATTTGAAAATAATCTTACAAAAACAGCAATTGCTTCTCTATTCGAAGAATACGAAAAATCTGAATATGAAGAAGAAATAAATTTGTGGTGTGAAGAAGCAGCAAAAAATAAACAATTAGTTGAATCCAATAAAAATAAGCATATAAAAATACAATTAATAGATGATAGTGGTAATATGCAAGATCCTAGTAAACTAGATAAAACAATGAAACATTGTGTAATTTTTGATGATTGTGTTAATGACAGAAATCAGTCAGTTCAAAGAAATTATTTCACAAGAGGTAGACATAATAACTGTAGTGTATTTTATTTAACACAAAGTATGTATTCATTAGATGGAAGTGTTATTAGAAAGAATGCAAATATATTTATACTATTTGAAATAAATGCAAGAAACTTAAGTGATTTGTTAAGAGATTTATGTATAAGAGATAAAGATGAATTTAAACAATCGTGTAATAATGCTTGGTCAAAAGATTATGGATTTATCACAATTAATATTGATAAAAAAATTCATGAAAGAGTTATCGAACAATTGTTTACCGAGTAATAAAAATATACAAATATAATGTTTTAATATTTTATTTTTTATTATCAGCTTTAATTTTAACTATTTTTTTAAAATATAATATTTGAATTTTGTGGTAACATTGGTATACAGCAAAAACATTTTACTGAACAAATTATTTTTTTATTGCTTTGTTGTTTGTAATCTTTTCGTTTAAAGTTTTCACGTTTAAAGTTTTCACGTTTAAAATTTTCTCGTTTAAAATTTTCTCGTATTAAGTTTTGTTTAATAAAGTTTTGTCTAATAAAGTTTTTAGCTCTTCTAAAAAAATTTTATCATTTTCTTCATTAAAAATTTTATCATCAATAAAAGTTTTACCATCACTAGAAATTTTACCATCCTTTTTATTTTTATCATTAACTTTTTCTGTCTGTGATTGAAATGATATTTGATTTACTTCATTAGCTATTTGATCAAATTTTTCAATCTCATCTAACGTAATAACATTATCATCACATACTCTTTGAAAGTAGTAGTGTAGTTTATCATAGACTTCTTTAATATGTAAATGCTTAGTTTTTAATGATTTTCGTTTCTTAGTTATTAAAGATTTATCTAACATTGTAACAAGTGAAGTTGCAAAAACACCCGTACCTGTTAAAGCTGTAGCAACTACTGGAATTACTAAAACACCTGAAGATATAACAATTGTTAAAGCACCTAAACTTATTGTTAAGAATATGCCAATTCCTTGTGTTACATTCTTAACTTTAGACCATCTCTTTCTTAATTTATTATAATGTTCTAATCTAAGTAATAATTGCGATTCCTTATCTTTCATATAACGTACTCTATCTTTGTGTTTTGCAATATCCATTTCATATGATAATGAAGGATATATTCTTGCGGTTTCTTCCATTTTTAAAGAAATATTTTTAACGGCGAAGCCCTGAACCTTCGGTTCGCTAGTCACATGATATATTTTAAAAACCTGAAAGATGGATAAAATTCATGAATTTGAAATTCTCAACTTTTATGATTTTCGGTGTCCTAGAACGGTCATGATTTAAGCAATGAAAATCGAACCGAAGGTTCTAGGGCTTCGCCCGATTGTAATTCTCAAATTTGAGATACTCAACTTTTATAATTTTTGGTGTCCTAGAACGGTCATGATTTTCAAGGTAAAAATTGTAATTCACAAATTTGAGATTCTTAACTTTTCTGATTTTTCGGTGTCCTGGAACGGTCATGATTTTGGGGGTGAAAATTGTAATTCTCAAATTTTGAGATTTTGAAAAATTTGAAAATTGGGTACTTTTAAAAACGACATAAATTCATGAATTTAGACCCTTTTTCAGGTTTTTAAGACCTAAATTCATGAATTTATGTCGTTTTTAAAAGTACCATTTTTGAAAAAAATGGTACTTTTTGAATGAACCAAATTCATGAATTTAGGTCTTAAAAACCTGAAAAAGGGTCTAAATTCATGAATTTATGTCGTTTTTAAAAGTACTAATTTTTTTGATTTTATGGTGTCCTGGAACGGTCTTTTTCCCATTACTCATGTATTCCCACCCAACTTGTAAAGCAGTGTACATCGGACAGAGTGAGAGAACTGCCCGTTCTCGAATATTAGAACATTTGAATTCCCCCTCATCGCATGTCCACCAGCATCTTCAGCAGCATGGCACAAACAACGGCCACACAATCAAATGGATGATCCTAGGGAAAGAAAAGTGCAATCGTACGCGCCTAGCATTAGAGGCATTTCATATCGCCAAAGAAAGCAACCTGATGAATGGCTGCATGGGAAACCGCACGCTAAGATTTTTGTCAACAGACCGACCCACCTGTGACAATAGACAGGAACAATCATCGCCCCTCACCGCGTTTGCTGACCGCTCATCACAGGAGGCGGGGGAAAATATCCAACGGTGATGTAACTTGACACCCTGCCGGATTGATGGCATCAGAGAATCTTCCTAATTGTGAAGTGACAATCTTTCTTTTCATCTTTCTTATAAAAGCTCTTGTTATTCATGCCTTCATCAAATGTGAGAGTCTGACGAAGATTAAATCGAAAATTTACTCAACAGAGTATTTTTATTTTATACCCGCAAGGCTATTAGCACAAATCAACTCCATTATTAAAAGTAAGATTATTTATAATCAGAAACCATTTTGTTGGGGAATGTATATTCATTCAAATTATCCTAACTTATATCCGTCAAGATATATTGATTATGTTATTGCAAAAAAGAATTGGAAAGAATTAAATTGTAGAACAATGTTTGATTGTACCATGGATTATCTTCAGACAAATGTATTAATACTAGTTGATCTTTTTGAAAACTTTCGTGATATGTGCATAGAATATTATGGAATAGATCCATGTTATTGCTATTCTACACCATGTTTAACATGGTTAGCAGGATTGAAATTTACTGATATTAAACTTAAATACTATAAAGAAAGTTCTTACGATAAATTATTATTCTTTGAATCTGGAATTAGAGGCGGTGTTTCATCTGTTTTAGTAATAGATATGTTAAATGTTATAACAAGAAAGTAAACCCACAAGAATATGGAATAATGAAACCTTTGTCACCGAAAGAAAAAGAAGAGATATTAGAAATTTTACGGACAGATATACGTATATACGGAAAGAAGAAGTAGTAGAACGTGAAAAAGCAATTGATGAATTTATGAGAGAAAACTTTTTATCAAATTATGATTTTAATAGCTTATATTCTTCTTGCATGATACAAGAATTACCAACAGGCGAAATAGAATGGAGTTATAATCTTGAATATGAAAGAACTATTGAACATAATTTTGGTTTTGTATATGAAGTTGATTTAGAATATCCTGTTGAAATAAAAGATACAATAAAATATTTTCCTTACTGTCCTGAAAATAAAATACCTAATGCAGAAGATTTTACAGATTTCCAAAAGTTTAAAATGCCTAAAAAATACAGACCAACAAAGAGACTCATGTTAACACAAAGTAATAAATATATTGTATAAAGTAATAAGTAATGTTGAAGGTAGAATGTTAGATTGGTATTTAGATCATGGAATGAAACTTATGAAAATACATCGAAAATTAGTATATAAGAAATCTAAGTGGTTAAAAAATTACATAGAATTTAATATTGCAAAACGCAAAATAGCTAAAAAAATAAGGATAATTTTGGAAATGTCTTCTTTAAATTAATGAATAATGCGTTCTCACGGTGCTTGGAAATTGACTTTAACCTTGAAAAAATTGTCCATAATATCTGAAAATTGATTTTAAATCAAAATTTTGTGCTGAAAACGAATATGATTTCAAAAAATCGTACAACGAGCTCTTCAAAAGATAATTGACTTTTTTTGATCAGTATTGATCTGATTGGTTACCAGTGCTGGATTTAGTAGATTTGTACTTCTGTGATGTCATAATAGTGTAATATATGCAAATTAACCTGGCAGAAAACGAATATGATATCCAAAGCATCATAACTACAGCCGATTATACGTTTCGGATGAGCTATTGATCAATATCGATCTGATTGATTGATTAATGTTCGATTACACGATATGGAATATTGAAATGTTCAAAATGTTGATTAGATGTAAGATTATGACGCAGAAAACGAATATGATATCCAAAATATCATAACTGCAACAGACTACAAGTTACGCATTAATTATTGATCAATGTCGATCTGATTGATTAAAAGTGATTTTTGCTATGCTATCATGGTATATTGGTATGTTTGTAATGTTCATTACTATATGGAAAACTACATGTATGTTATACCGGTAGAAGACAAAAAATATTATGTCGAACTAATGACCATGAAAGAAAAAATGACAACGTTAATTGAACTCATATAATTAGAAGAAGTGAAGTCCTTGGTATGCTATACCAGCCGGACAAAGAAGATTTGATTTTAGTCTATAAGTTTACTAGATGGCGACGATTGTATGCGCACACAGCTCGTTTCAGCAAATTGCCATATTCAGGATGAGACAGGGACTTTAACTTATAGTTTTCCCAGGTCTTTGCAAAATCATGATGGACTGACTCTCCTGCCTGTTCTGAACATCAGTAGTAAGAAAACGGCGAACACTCGACCGGCGCCCCCCCCCTCTGGAACGGCAGAGTGTCGTGGTCGGCCGCCGTGGTGCTTCGGGTCTGACTCCCCCCCCACCTCTGGGAACGACAGAGTGTCGTGGTGGTCTTGGGCGACCGCCAGGTTTTGTCTTGAGGCTACAGTGTGTGATGTTTTTCGTGCAATCTGCTGAATGTTGGGTTGTAAAATGGGTTGTTTCGAGTGGAAGGAGTGCTCGGATGTGAAAACGGAGGCCAGATTCGGATTCAGCGTGAAATTCTGCATCGGTATGGTGAATTTGAACGCCATCGGAGAGAAAAATTTTCGCTGACGTCCCCCCCCCCCGGCACCGACCTTCCAACTTTGCTTCTAGTGGACGGATTTAGTCGTGCCACAGCTCGTTTGAAAGCTAAGAGTGAGACAAATTCACTGAAAGAATCGGCTTGTTCCTATCTGTCTTCGTTTAGATGTGAGACGCCATTTAAGATTTTGGGACATTGGCGAAAAACGACAGAGTTAGAATTTGGGACGTTTTGGTGTGTAGCGCCAAAACGAAGCATCGGATTGGAAAACGGATTTCAGATTTGGAATCAGCGTGAAATTCTCTATCTGTATGGTGAGTTTCAAGTCAATCGGAGAGAAAAAATTTTCAACATTTTTCGAAAAAACGACAGAGTTAGAATTTGGGACGTTTTGGTGTGTAGCGCCAAAACGAAGCATCGGATGGGAAAACGGAGGCCAGATTCGGATTCAGCGTGAAATTCTGCATCGGTAGGGTGAGTTTCAAGTCAATCGGAGAGAAAAATTTTCGCTGACGTCCCCCCCCCTCGAGAGAGCTGACTTCGATCTTGGCTTCCAGTGGACGGATTTTGTCGTGCCATAGCTCGTTTGAAAGCTAAGAGTGAGACAAATTCAGTGAAAGAAACGGCTTGTTCATATCTGTCTTCGTTCAAAAGTTAGAGCGGTTACAAGATTTTAGGTCGGAGCTCGCTCACCTGAAAAAATCCTAAGTGTCAGAGTGGCTTTGTATGGGTAAAATTTTGAAAATTTTCCAAAGTGTGGAATTTCGACCTGGGACCGTCACCAAAACATTTTTCATCAAATTTCACTGACCTCCCCCCCCTCTTATCGATTGCATATTCACAGGGTATATAAGAACGGGATCGGGAGAGGAATTTCACTAAGTTGAGAAACTGACTACAGGTAAGTCGTTTCTCTTGAGGTCCGATATCGGACTTCTGACTTTACATTGCTGATATCAGCTAAGGTGTCAGACTTATAGGTTAGTCAGTATAGCATGACTGACCATTTGATGATAGTAGGCCGAAATCTTCAAACGGCTATAACTTTGCTTCTACAAGTCCTTTAGACTTGATTCAAAAAACATTCGACAGCGTTTGCTATGCTGTAGGTGACAGACTACTTATAAACGTTTTATGAGTAGTACTAAAATACTGAAAAATTTAAATTCATATTTAATGATAATAATTAAAGTTTTTGAATAAAAAGCAGTCGTTTATGAGTCTCTGTGACTTGGGTCGTTTCCTCTTGTAAATAACTCCACCGGTTTTCATGTCAAAACTGGGGCCCGGATACCAACACAGTGATATGACGCACGCTCTGTCCGATCGAGGTTGGATTTGTGGGTCGAGGCCTTGGAGCTGGGATAAGATCCCCTCTGAGTAATGCCTGTAACGGATTCAAGAGCTTAACACCCAAACGGTTGCTGACTTGCTATCAAATGTTTGGTGACTTAGTCTTTCAATGCATATCAGCAAGTAGTATCCTATAAACACTTGCTATCAAATTTTACTCTATCTTTACAGAATTATCATGACAAAACCGAATAACGCAAAGATGTTGGTTGGCAAGTGTAGTTGTGGCAAGATTGCCAGAGGTAGTGAACTGAAGAAGCATTTAAAAGAAAAAGAGGGGACGATGGGCCATGAGAGGAAAGTGATGTTGAGGTTGTGTGTGTCTTGTCGGAAATCTGTGATGGGGGATGAGAAGGAATTTATCAAGGCGCATTTGCAGTGTGAGAGTGGGAACATCGGAGAGAAGGGGTTCAAGGCATGGTTTGAGGGAGAGTTGTTGGAAAGGGAAGAGGTGAGAAAGGCGGTGGCAACGATTCAGGACGTGATTGGGGAGAAAGTGGTGAGGAATGCGAGTGATGTGATTTCGAGTGATGGGAGTTCGAGTGAGGAAGTTGGAGTGTTGAGAGCGAAAATGAAGAAGAATTAGTAGGATGATGTTGGATTTGGATGCGCGTTGATAGGAGAAGATTTGTTTGGGGAGGACATAGGGATTTGAAGGAAGAGGTGGGAGGGTTTGGAAGGGGGGGAGGAGACAGTTTTTGCTTTAGTGGGTAAGCTGATGGCGAGCGCGTTAGAAGGCGTCCGAGCGAACGTCATCGCCACGGCAGCAAGGGAGTAGTGATACGGATTGAGTATTTGTGGAGATATGATAAGGATGGTGTGATGGCTTTGGAAAGTATTAATAGAAAAAGTTTTGAGAAGGAGATGATGAAGAGCTGGAAGGTGAAGGTTGTGGGGGTATAGGGGCAATGCGCCGCCTACGAATGGGAAAAAAGAGTTGAGAGCTTGAGAAAGGATAGAAGGAGAGGATATGGGTCGGCGGAAGAAAGGAGCGAGTTGAATGAGGGGGAAGCAGGTTATGGTGGAGAGTGTGCAGGCGAGTGTTTTATTTTGTCGTAGGAAGGCATGGAAGTGGATTAGAGCGGATGCGAGCGTGTCGTTTGGTGAAGGAGTCGGAGGAGGTTCAGGAAGGTGATTAATAAGGTGGTTGATCGGGTTGAAGTGGAGCGACTTGAATAAAGCGTTTGTAAGTTGTCGATTATAAAGGAGAAGGGGAGTGTGAGTGTTTGTAGAAATCGTCCATCCTTCCCTCTTTGAGAATACTGATGCGCGCGCCCCAACCATCATCCGATTGACCCCAACGTGACGGAACACCTGTTATTGAGTGGGCACGCTTCCTACTCTCATATCATCCCCATTCTAAATTAAAACCCTTACCTCAATCTACAACTTAGTATTTAATCATACTTTTAAAATAAATAACTTTTGAAATTTTATTCACAATTCCATATTTATATATTTTAAAATTAAACAAATAAAATTACAACCCCATTAAATCAATGTAAAAAACTCTACCTACCAATTTTTATAAAAAAAAACTTATATAATAATAAGTAAATAAAAAATTGAAATCTTAAAAATGAAAAAAAAATAAATAATATAAACAAAAAACAAATAAGTCAGCAATGAAACTCAATAAAAATCAAAAAAAAAATATACACAATAGAAAATAAAACTTAAAAACCATAAATATATATATACTATAAAAAAGATACAGAAAACTAACTAATAAAACAAACAAAATAAACTCAAAAAATGTAAACATAAATAACTCAATACAAAATAAAAAAAAAATAACAAAATAAAAATTAAAAATAATAAAAAATACTTTCTTTAAAAAAAATAATAAAATAAACATACTAACAATAAAAAACTTAAAATCCAATAAAAAATAAAATAAAGAAGTTTAAAAACAAATGTTAAAAAATAAAACAAAATCTCAAAAAAAAAATAAAAAAATAATCAAAATAAAAAAAAACCAAATAAAATACTATACAAATAAAAATCATTTATTAAAAAAAAAAATACTACAAAACTATTCAACCTTTATATTTAAAAAAATAATTATCATAAATATAAAATAAAAAAAAATTTTAAATAAAATAATAAAAAAAAAAATATAAAAAACAAATAAAAAAAATTTAAAATCAAAGAACAAAAACTATCTTCTTAAAAAAAACAAACAAAATTATATTATAACATAATGATAAATTAAATAAAAAAAAATAAAAACAACATATAGAAAAAATATCAAAATAATTATAAAACTATATAAAAAAAAAATAAAAAAATAAAATTCCAAAAAAAATAAAAATTTATACAAAAAAATGATCAACAAGCTAAAAAAATAAAAAAAAAAAAAATCTAAAAATAATAAATAAAACTACTAACACGATATAAAAATATTAAAAAAACATACAATAATCAAAAAAAAATAAAAAAAAACTCCTAAATAAAAAAATATTACAAAAATAAAAACTAAAAAAAAATACGTAAAACCTTAATTAATAAAATTACTAAATAAAAAAATAAAATAAAAAATGAAATAAAAATAATAAAATAAAAGAAAAATAAAATAAAAAAATAAAAAAAGAAAAATAAATAAAATAAAAGATAAAAAAAATAAAATAAAAAATATAATATATAAAAAATGAAAAATAATTAAATTTAAATAAAAAATATGGAGAAAATATAAAGATATAAATAAATGGAAGTTCGCTGCATACACATGCGATGGACATCAATGGAGAGCTGATGACTTAGTCGTCAGAAAAGTTAGAAAGAAGGTTACCAGTAAGTCTATTAACATAATCATTTTGTAGCTCATCTAAATCCTATTATTTTCTTTCAGAGTGATTGCAGTAGTAGTGTCGGTGGACGGAGAAGGACCCATG
>CAJQUW010012567.1:0-12528 GCA_907163375.1 Prostheceraeus crozeri | reverse complement strand
CCGGGGGTTTCAAAAGTTTCAGTACAAGAATTTTACTAATATATATGAGTTAATCGGTGTTGAATCAAGTCAAAAAGGATAGCCGTCAATATATTTCAATCAATCTATTGACTGTGGAGGACTGAGATGTTCGATAGCTATTAGATAGTTATGAAAGGAAAAATCTTGAATTGTTGATTAAAGATGTCTATGATTTATGCAAATACTAGAAACTACAGCAGCCGAATTCAACGATATTTTGAATTTGTGTTAATGAAATAATGTTGGGACACGACTGCTACATTTTCATCGGTAATGAAAAACTCATTGACAATGTAGTTCGCCTTGAAGAGAAGTCATGGGCTGTGACTGGTCTCTTCGCCTACGAAAAATCAGGCGAAGTTTGAAGAGAAGTACGGACGAAATCCTCCATCACGATCACAGTATTAATTATTGGAAATTGAAATGCTGGGAAACTGGTTCGTTATCGAAAGACAGACAGATCAAGGCGTCTGTTTACGGCATCGGTGATGATTCACTTGAACTCGTTCACGAAGAAAGTGAATGAAATATCCCCAATCATCGCGATACGCCAAATTGTCGTGACAATGACATCTTTCTCCATCTAGTGTGTTTAGTAGCCGAAAATACAATAGGAATGAAGCCCTATAGGCCAGCTGTTGCCAATTGCTCTTTGATGGGATGAGGGGACAGGCGCAGTGATTCTAAAGAAACGGGGTCTCTTCTTAGGGTTTATTGGCTAAAAGACTTACTAATGAACAAAATGTACAGGATCCCAAACGTTTCGCGTGTTCTCGCTTCCTCTAGGGGCAAAACATACATAAGACTTAAGGCTCTAAAAGTCTGTATCAGCTCCACAGGAGGAGCGCTCTATCATTAGATCAATTCGTTTTACTTTACGGTTTTATCGTAGGCTTCAGGTCATTTAATAAAAGCGAGCCTTCGCTCAACCGAGTGTCTACGGACTCTTGCATTTTTTCCAAGATATCTAATGTGAAGTCGTTCAATAGAGAAAACCCAGATAAGCATTATTCTGTGGTCAGCAATGCCTGTGATATGTCTATTGAAAAGACCGGACTGTGTTCATTGAAAACGGGAAATTTAAAAGGACGAACTTGTCTGCACGCGACGTACGTATGTGCATGGGCATAAAAATTAATTGGGCAAGTAAACTTGTAAAACTAAAATTTGCCTACGAACAAGTGTAATTGGCTGGGTAGGCGAATTACAGGCAATACCATTTTCGAGGTGGCTTTTCGCAAATTTTTCTAAAGGTTTGCATTGAAGATTATTATGTAAGTTAGAGTTAGGGACATCAACCAATATGATACAGGTAAGTTCAATAATTTCTGAATTAGAGGTACGAATTTTTGAACCGCGTGGTGCTATCATTCACGTTATTTCAATTTTTAGGATATATTTGTTTTATATTTTTTGACTTGGATTTTTGCTTTGTGCTATTTATTTTTTAATATATGCTGTTTGGCATAGAAACGCGTTGTGTTGGAATTTTTCTTTAACTTGGTGCTTAGCACTGTCAAACAAGAAGCTTGCAGAGCTGCAATCTTTTTTGAACGGTATTTCTATTATTCTACTGTATTCTTTAGTGTAAAGTTATTTTTAAGAAGTGATTAGGAAGACGTAACTCTATCATATACGCAAAGAGGTAGCCGGAGTGAACACAGGCTTTTCGAATCAGCTATAATTCAGGTTCGCCTTCTTTTATAGTGAATGGCTTAAATCCAGGAAGAATTTATGACTCCTTTTTCTGGAATCCTCTATGGTGAATTTAATGTTTTCGAGTTAATACTATTTAAAGAACGTTCAAAGTATTACGGAGAAGTCAAATTCTTTTTCAAATGGAGCCTATAAATTGTGGCAATTATGGTTGCAATTATGGGCCGCTAGAATTATCAGGCGCCTTGCAATTTCTGCGAAATAATGATTGTCCGATTTCGCCCGGAGATCCTTCATGAATCTCAGAAAAATTATCATTTCTGTATGAGTGCAATTTCTATCTGTCGGGGAAGCAGATCTAAACAGAACAAGAATACTCAATTATTGGGCAGCTGAAAATCCTCTATTGGAAAATGAGCTCAGAGTAAGACCCATGCTACTCAGTACCATTATGTTGTAGTATGGGTCAGCAAAATAGGGATGGAAGATGGTCGCATAAATTGGTTTTTGGATATTTCGGAACAAACAATGGACTGGGGGGGGTGGGCATGCTACTGTGTGATTTTGTACTTTGAAGCATGTTGTCGCCTTACTTCTCCCGAAAAACATAAAGTTCTAGCATTTATCCAGCAAGATTTAAGCAATTTATCAAACATTACGCAGATGAAAGTGAGAGAAATTCTTGAGCACCAAGTTGAATGGTCGATGGATTGGACGGTCTCGAGAGCCCGATTCGAGTGTGCCTGTCAGGAGAGTCCCCGAACCTAGAACTGGCCTGTGACTTTCTTTTTGATGTTGGCCATAGTCCTCCAAAAATCTTCAGTGTTTGCCAACCAATAGTCTGCTACGAAAAATTCTTTCAGTCCCTAAGATCCAGTAAGTTGAAGACAAAAATTCACGGAATTCCTTTGCGCGAATGTATCGAGACAGCCGTGTTGTGTGTTAACCCAATGAGAAATTTTGAGGGAATAAAGAGAGTTGCATCTGACTGTCGTGAATAACGAGGAAATGTTTTCGAGTAAATTGTGCTAGTTATGTTTGAATTTCACTTAATAATGTTATTATTAATAGTCTGATTCAACACCGGATTAAACTCTCAATAAAATATTAGTATAAATGTTCTTGTACTAAAACTCAGAACTTTTTGAAATCACCTCCCCGGTATTTTGTCTCTTACCTACGCATTGGCAGGTAGCTTGTGATATGATAACTCTTAAGAAAATACTCTTATTAATAAAGATGAACATTAAAGCAATGGCAACCCATCGAATTGTTAATTTAACAAACGTTTCCTCTCCAAGGTTGTCATGACATGGAGGATTTGTAAAATGCTGTTATTCTTTTTGTATTGCTATCATGATCAGGTAATTCTGTGGTAATTTCTTCAAAACTGCGAATATTTTCTTATCTCACATTTGGTACTAGGTCTCAACTTGAGTTCATTTAAAAATTGAAAACTGCCATGCATATCGTCATACTGCAATACACAATAAATACAGTTGTTAATTAATATAATTGCCTGAGTTGCTGTTCTACCTAGCTGACATACTTGGCGATTGAGTTGCATTCTCAGTTGAAAAATGGGAATAGACGTGAATAGCCGCAATTTCATCCAATATCAGGAATGATCAACAGGCCTAGTTGACATCTCTCATCGAACAACGTCATGACGATGGCGGCTAGGTACCGTTGCCTTGTCACTGTCTGATTCACGGTCATTTTCCTTTAAGTATACAACAATTTTATTAAAATACCGACAAACAATTTACAATTAATTTTTTTTATAATATGCCGACAAAGTCGCAATTGTGACAGGTTTTCAGTACCTTGATTGCTCTTAAGATTAAGCAACATTTACCTACATCGATGTCTAATCGACTTTATTAGAGAAAAAATTAATGGTAATAATATTGTTTTTTCACGTCTTTTAGTCTTTCCTACTATCTTCTACGCACAAAAATTAATTAATAAAAATGATATCAAAAAATTATATATATGTGTTGACACATTTTATTAAGATAATTCTTTATATTTCAGCCGGTCTGGCTACTTATCATATTGAGAAATTACGAAAGAAAAACATTTTGATTTGCCAGAGAATGGTTGCTTAGTATTTACATCTTTTGTATTATTATCCATTGATCAGGGTCAGACCGGTGAAATATAGTTTGATTCATTTTATTAATTAATTTTTGTGCGTAGAAAGACTAAAAGACTGAGAAAACAATATTATTACATTAATTTTTTTAAAAAATGATATCAAAGTCTTTCTTTACAAGATCTTTTGAAATTACTTAAGATCTCTAATCGAGCTCCTGAAATAACCATCAACAAACAGTCGTTTTCCATTCTTGTCCACTAACTTAAACAAAGTCGGACTTCTATGTAGCCTCCACTACTTGTAGATTTTCTAATATCTTATTAGTTTTATAAGCCTAGCGGTTTGAATTATACAACATTTGGTATGAATTATGGTATGAACTATGAGTACATTTATGACTTATGACTCATAACAAGATTGGTAGAAGATGCGGTAAACGCACTTCATGCTGTATCGCGATGAAATAGGCAATAACAATCAAAATTTTGAAATTAGAAATCATCATTTCTTCTGCGAACTAGTAGGGGCTGTCAGTTATTTGAAAACAACATCGGATCAGATGCACAGTGCCACTACTCAACGTTTTTGTTAGCTGATTCAGCAGAAATCCAGTATGTTTCTCGAATTCGCCATAGGATATTAATGAACTCCCATACGGCCACACCATATCAGAAATCCATCCTTCTTTCATTGCAGGAATTGTGAAGACTGACACTGGGTTCTTATGTCAAGTTTGTAATAATGTACCATTGAATTCACCAGAGTCTCTCAAGCAGCATGTGGAAGGAAAAAAAAAAAGCTCAGCAGGAATGGGCATGAACCTGTAAGCTTTAGGGCTTTTATTGGCTTTTGGAATGATAGGAGGCTTTGCATAGGATTTAGAGGCTTAGCGTGGGGTCACTTGTGTAACTCGTCATCCAATCTGAAAACTGTCAGGTTTGTATTTCACTGCCATCCAATTAGACTTCACATTCATGTCTCATTGCTTCCATTTGGTTGCCCTAGAGTTCAGATGTTAGTCATGCAGTTAAGTTGTTAAGTGAAACATCAAATGCTGCATCTAAAAGGACCCGAGTCATCATCTGATCGCATCCGTCACCGACAGTCGACACATTGAGCTCAATATCTCTCAATATGGTGGGTCTGCAACAGTTTGTTGAACTCAGGTCCTTAACACAGAGCTGTTACTTTCTTCCGCCTCTGCACTCAGCTTCTTGATGTGTATCTTCACGTTTTTAACGCCGACTTTGACGAAAAAAGTTTCTTACAGATGGAGCAACGAAACCGTGGCATCCCAAGATCTCACATTTCCATCCTCGCTTCTGAATCCCTTCGGCAAGTTCTTCATATTTGGCAGCTTTCCTTGCATGTGCATTCTCAAAGTTCTCTTCCCGGGCAACGGTTAAGTCGCTCGTTCATGATCATTTTCTTCCATATCGCGCCGATCAACATCAGATGAGGTCATTGTTCAGATGGGAATCATGCATATTCAAATGAGCATTTCTGATACTCATGGCGCTACTTGGTACCTCAGTGTACAAACCCTAGATTTTTGCGGAAGGATGCAGATTGTTGCTTTAATTTCCGCATTCTAATACACTTTAAAGATGACGTGTCATTTTCAGCGATTTGCATTAGCTTCAGTAAATATTACCGGTAATGTAATGAATCGTGATAGTTTTGCGATTGAATCCTTTCCTCAATTGATGTGATGCTTCACCGTGATAGCCCAATCGCTTCTTTTGAGGTACGGCTACAAGCATCTCACAAGTTAGTTATGAATTAGCATGTGTCTGCGTTTGCTGTCAACATGAACTTGATGAGAGAGGGAACAATTATGTCCTTTTAATTGCTATAAAAACTTCGCTAGAAGTATTAAGTACATATCTAAGTTATACCCACGCCCGACTGGCAGCTACAGGTTGCCCGGGCCTTATGTCAATGTTGCCTCCATTTATTCCTCACATATACATCTACTTTCTAAGCATGTCTTCTTGAATAGCGAATGAATAGTTGAAGAATACGTCATCACATCATTGATTTGATACCAGGAAGCAAGTACAAGCTTTGACATTTTGAGTCACTGATTCGAAACTGAAATTGTTTTCTTCTCTAATTCAGCGTTTACAAAGAGCAACCAGAGGATCAGTTTCCTAATGTAATATGTGACAAATTTTCATCTCAAAATAAAATGTGACAAAATGTGTGTTTTTCGCTGTCTGTGTGACAAAACGTGACAAATTCACGGGAAAATATTCTGACAAATTATGAACAAAGTCACAGAGGAGCATTAACTTCGTTTGAATGAAGTAACGGTCACCTTTTCCAGGAGGTCTTTATTCTAATGTTCCTGCATTCTTTGATGATAATTTGTGTTAGGGATATGCAAGATTGATATTCCCCCTTTCTTGCTCCAAATAGTAACTTGTACTTGCCAGGCAAGTCGTGCTGTTATTTGGCCTACTTTTTAAAGTTGACTTCGATGTGCTATGTGATAGCCCAATTGTAGCATTCATTGCATGTGGCCATATGTTTCTTGATTGTCATGTCCAGATTGTAGGAGTCACTGTGAATGTATGCTTCCTATAATGCACGCGCATGTATTTATATTTACCACTGATCTGAATACAGAGCAAAAGTAACAGTAATCGCTATAAAACTGAGTGGCATTTATTCACTGAAAACGAAGTTTTCCCTCATATTTGTGTGAACTGATATGGTCTGTGAATTCACATTGTCTTTATTATGCAATCATATTATGCCATATAGTAATGAATCTACAAATAAATTCGAAACTATAAAAAATAATCAACTTGTAGAAAGACTACAAGGTTTGAGTGCAATATTTTCACTTTAGACAAAGTTAAATGTTGTCCCTGTTTTGGCCCATGCTATGTTTCGTTATTACAAACCAAAATCTCGCGGAAAATGTTGGTACACTTTCAATAGCAATTCTCCATGGGAATGTGATAATGATGCTCTTTTTTAACGTCGCTACTTCCCCACCATATTGAAGGCTAGCGATGGTGCTGACATAAGTCAGACTTTTAATCTGGAGAGTTGTGATTTTTTAGTCCGGATGCCCTTCCTCTCTACTGCCAATGACACTATCGGGCTCGACACCTCTGGACCGAAAGATCGCTAGGCCAAGCAACTTAGCTACTGTGCCATGGGAGACCACCCATAAGGAACTATAAAAAAACAATAATGAATAATTAGTAAAAAATAAGAAATTAGCGAAATTTTTACGATTTTGTCCCGTTACAACCCCGTTTGATATAACGTGTATATTATGAATATTACCCCTCAAATGCTCGAACTGAAAAGAATCATCCCTTTAATGTGCAAAACTTGATAACTGCCAATCTTTCTGAGCACCAGCATAATGTCAAAAAATTGGACATTGGTTTTCCATCCACCCATGTGACAAAATAGTGACTTTTATTGTCGAATGAGCATGTGAACAAAAGTGGCAGTTGCGCCCATCGGTATGTGACAAAATGTGACAAATCCTCCTATCAAGATGTGACAAAATGTGTCCAGAGATGCAAACATGGCGGCCTCACCCCCTGTTATAATCGTCTGCGAATATAATCTTTAAATCTCGCATGAAGACAACATTTCCCCATGATTTTGATTTATTCATATTAAATCGAGAACTTAATAATACCCGGTATGTTATAAGCCCCACACGGGCCTGCGTGCTTGAACGTCGCTCCGTCATTGTGAATCGGAAGTTACATTTTTCTTGGACTTCTTTTATTGGCGTTCCCCGACGGTCCATTTTTGGTCAATCATTTATACCATTTCGAAGACCGCCAGCCTGTGATCGTTCGATACGAACTGTGGTCATACTTCTTTTGAGTGGGTTAACTCTTCGTTCAGGAATTATCGCCGGTCTTTATTCGTTGAACCGCATTTCTGTGGACTTGCGCAGAGTCGGAGTGAGTGGATATTCCACACTTATCGGTTGGCGTGGTGTGTAACTGGAATCGCGCTTCGTAATGCTTATGCACGTGATTTTTCTGATATCCGGATAACTACAGTGTTGATTTAGACAAGGCTTTGGGTGCTTGCACTGCGGTTTTGGACGAAGTAGCTTGAGTTGCAGTTTGAGGTTGTTCGCGGTTCGATTCCGTACGAGTACAAGTTTCTTTTTTTTCACTATGAGTCAGCGTTTCCGTTGCGTTCCAAATTCTGGTAATATCTCTCCAAAGCCTCTATCCTTAAGAGGACAATTTCGTTCATATCGTTCAATCGTCGAAGGTCGAAGTTTTGCCAGTCTTATCGAAACAGTGCGAGGTGAATTAGAATGTGCTGAGCAAGTTCATTTGTTATCACTGATTCCCGCGTGTTGTCAAGGTCGAAGCTGCAGTTTACCGAGAACTCGAGATGTCCTAGAATCAACATAAGAGTGAATATTGGGTACGTCTAAAGTTGGCGGTTGATGACATATCAGGTTGAAATCAAATAAATTCCTTCAGTTTATCTTTTGAATGAAGTCGAGGAGAAGGGAAACCCGTCGCAGAGATAATCTCATATTTTCATGGATTATCCTGAAAAAGTCGATGATACTCTGATAAATCGTAAGCAACATGATACTAGAGCTGGTTCAAGAGATCGGGAATACTGTTGGTCTAACTAATTTTGAAATTGTGGAGACAACTCGACTTGGCAAAATCGCATCAGGGAGACATCGACCTTTGAGAAGTGCGTTTCAAGAGCCGTAATGCGAAGACACAAATTACCTTCACAAATCTAAAACCACTTGAGGGCAAATCGAATCAATTTCGAAAAGTTTTCATTAGTGTTGACATGACAAAGTATCAGCAAGAAGAAAACTACCAACTTCGGCAAGAATTGCGAAAACGTAGGTCAGCGGGACAAGATGTTGTGATAGATAATACAAAGGAAGCGTGAGGTCTCGGGAAACCTTGCAAAATTTATTCAAGGATGAATTTATCATATTCCTAGATGTCCGTCTATATTTACTGACAAATGCCGCGATCACCACTATTAATAAAGCTGGAATGAGGGTCCCCTCCATGTGTTGCTTAGCAATCTTAAGCCAGGGTTTTTGCAGCGTATTACTAAAACTTGGGTTTACACTGCAAATGTTTTCCTGATGACAGCCTTTTCAATTCAAACTATGCTCCTGTTTCGTGCCTGACCGAATTTCACACGACCTGGAGGTGGAGTCCTGTGCTATGTTCACGATTCTCTCAAACCCATCAACAGCTAACAACAGCCAAGTATTAATGGTATATTGAATCGCTTTTTATTCGGTTACCTTTGAGCCAATGTAATTGGTATGGTGGTTTATATGGTTCCACCGAATTTGCCTGCAAGTATTCATTGCGAAATCCGAAGAAAGTTTAGTTTCTCATTTTATGACTGTATGCTGGAATCTTTCCCATATGCTAAGTTTCAATCATTTTGCGGTGACTTTTCAATATATTTGAATACGAGCTTTTTTCCGATCCATCTTTGTATGTACAAATCTGAGTTAATCAACCAGCAACACGTGGAAATTCTATACGCTGGATCAAATCTGGAATATCCGAACAATTAGAGTCTACTTACCCCCTACTCGATGCCGACGGTTCGGTTCTCCCACTTTCAAGCGTCTGGATCATTGCACTGTGTTTCTTAGTGGAGGTCCTCATTAGCAATCAGTGAGAGTGCTATAATCAAGACCTGTATTTGACTATCGAGACATAATAATATCCAGAACTTCCTCAGATGGCCTTAACTTCAGCTTCGTTTGAACAGTAGTATACGGTGCGGTTTAATGTTGACGAGAAATGCTATGCTATTTTACGAGGCAGATTTTATGAGGCTTGATTGTTATATTCCCCCAGAAGGCAAGTTATGATGACTCAGCAAGACAAAATGTGTGGGGTAATCATCCTGTTCTAAAGCTGATGATACGAGGATAAATGGTTGGCTTTACCGAACCGGTAAATTGCCAGTTTACAACCACTTGAAAGAGAAAGATAAAAATTGGAAGTTTTGAAAAGCCATGAGATGCATGGAGCTACACAAAATTCTCAATGAGGGATAAGAATATCTGGAACGTTGTGCGGGATATATAAAGGGAAAGGAAGAACTTTCCGATATCCTTGACACTAGGACCCGATGGTGACTGTTTTCGTCTCAGAATTATCCAAAATTTTTGAAATCGTGCTTTAATCATGAACCTGATGTTGATTTTGGAAGTGCTTTTTCGAGATGACTCGTGGGAAGTTGCACATAGACTCGTTGTACTTGTTCATCTCGACATCTTCTCAACATTAAGAATGCAGCAAAGCAATGGGAGTTACGATGGTGTAAGTGCTTTTCTACTGCGTGAAAGATTCAGGATGCAATATGTGATCCCATTAGCTCATATCTATCAGACCTCTATCAGGACACGGACGTATTCCCACATATTGGAAAAATGCTTACATAAAGCCCTATATCCAAAATGCCGAACCACTTCAACTTTTTGATTATCGTCCAATTTCTCTGTTACCTATTGTTTCAAAACTTTTTGAGCGAATCGTCCCTTTCCAATGCATGAAAACACAATTTTGTCAAATCATTTGGCGTTGTCAACAATGCGTTTAAGACCTTTAGGGTCTACCACAAGTGCAGCTAATTGGACATTCACAAACAGCGTTTAGACGGCATAATTTTTTGGAGAATCCTGACAATGTGTGTGTCAGAACTAAACGTGCCTGGATTTTTTCGAAAGCTTTCGAATAGATTCATCATAATGCGTTTGTTGAATGTCCTCCTTTATGCAGAATTATAGTAATGGGAATTTATTTTGTGGCTGTGATTTCTTAGTTTATCTGATCGAATTGCAACTGTGTCATGAGTTAATGAAGTATTGGGGGGGGGCCCTTTAAAATAAATGTAACGTCCGGGTGTGCCTCAGGGTCTGTACTTGGGCCTTATTTATTTGCTATGTTTTGCATCTACCTTTGTCTGTGTGCTCAAATAGCGGTCAGACTTATAAATGTATGCCGAATGATTTATACCCTTGTTGAGTCCGGCACAAATGTTGAGCCCCAAAATCCTATCGCATTTATTCAGTAATACAAGATTGGTCTTTTGCTAACAAGTTGAAGCTTAAAATCCTGATAAAGAGTAGACAAGATGTTAATTTCGTCGGAAAAAGAATGCGCACTTTGTTGCCATATGATTTGTAATAGAATTGAAGCATGTAAAATTAATATTTCTTGTGTACTTTAACAGAACAATTTGACAAATGGAACGTTCATTTTAGAAAACATTTTATTGTCCGACAATCGTCGTCTACATGTGATACGCAATCCACGTTGAAAGCTCCCTATGTTCTGTAACATCAAAAATTGGTTGAAGTTTTTCCATAGCTGTGTTGCGAGTCTCTCTACTTATGTACGCCACATCCCGCTTTTTTGTAGATGTTGTCATCAGAGATAAGTTAGTGAGATAATAGTAAATTTCGGAGGCGAGCGCATCGCAAACAATCTGTAATGAAGATTGTAACTGCCACATTATTCCTGATTTTGAACAACATGCGCAAAGATCTGATTCTGTAAATCTTTTATTAATGTGTCAGATCAGCCGATGCTCACACCCACTCCATGCGTTGATGTTGCCTGTGCCCGAATGACTCATTCTGGCAAATTTTTCTGTTTGATTATCCGTGTTGGACATACACGCCGACAAACTTACTCTTGTCTTCATGTGGAACCGCATGCAGAGGCTGGCGAAAACTAGTGGAATACAAGCTTGTAAAATAGTGTTTTTCCTTCTATTATTTTGTGTTGATTTTTGCTCAGAGCAAACGCATGGAGAGTTTTGTCGTATGGTGTTCATTATAAGAGTGGTATTTGTTTAATTTACTTTTTGGAGTATAAATGAGATGTCATTCTCTTACAATAAACGCTATTACTGACTTTACTTAGGATTGAGGATTTCTGGTATAGTAAATGAAGTTGTCCTAAAACCAGTTGCTGCAATCAAGCAGTTAATGATGACCGTCGCTTTTGGTCCACAAATAGACTTGCTATTGTGAAAAATGTCAGTTTCGGACCGCCGACCCATAGATGTAGGATATGTAGGTAAAAATGAAGGATATCAATATATCGAAAATTAAGAAAAATTAAATTGTTTGTAGTTACACTTATTCATTTACTTTTTCCTTTTAACGCTTTCTTTTCCTCTTCTGTTGAGCATCACTCGCAGATATTCCCAGCTCCACCATGTCCTCATTGACGATTTGGAGCGATGTCTTCCACGGTCTTCCACGAGGACGGGGACCTTCGACCATCAGAGTCGAGTTACACATAGCACATTAAAATCTTCAATTACTTTAAACATTTTAATTGTGCAACAAGTGTAAACAGTGTCATATTTGCATTTTGAATTGTTTGTATATACAGTGCATCTTCGATTATCCGGACGTATACCAGCGATTACCAGCAATTAATTTTTCCTCAATGTGCGGTTCTCGCCAGAGTCAAATAATAGGCAAGCAGCTAAATGATTGGAGCATTCTTAAGTAGGCTATGCATGCTAATCAAAGTTGGTATACCGCTCTGATAAATCACTTTCAATTAATGGTCTCAGTCTACGGTTATAGGTTTGTGGTACGGCATTTATTAATTGCTTTAATAAGGAACGACAGTTGATATATAGCAAACAAGTACAATTGATGCCTCGAAATTTCATTAAACAGTCGAATAATTGGACATCAAATATATTAATACGTACCTTAT
>CAJQUW010012566.1:24112-45360 GCA_907163375.1 Prostheceraeus crozeri | reverse complement strand
GTGTGTTTCCGAAATGCGTTTCGTGTATAAAAATTTATACAAAAAACGCAAAAACACCCATATTTGTGGAAGTGTTGGATAGGGGTGCAATTTTTTTCTTGTTGAAATTAGAGGTAGCTGGTTTGAATATGATGAGCCACTTAAGTTCTTCATCCAGATACATGAATGTTGACCAATAATTGCTTTTGCTCATGATAACTTGTAAAATAATTGAATATAAAGAAGAAAAAGAAGATATTACAATTTCGTTCAGGCAAGTCATTTTCATGACTTTTTCGCGCGAATTCAAATTAGATGGAGTTCTTTACGAAATTAGTCAATTATCATACACTACTGACATATATATGAGAGCAGTCTATTTCGATCGGAATTCTTTATGGGGGGTTAGAAAGCTGTATTTTAATGTTTTATTAACAACAATGTAGAGTTAACATTTAAGAACAACATATAAAAGATACAAAAGCAAAAAGACATCCGGACAGTTAAGAAAAAGGGAAGCTTGAAGTTAAGGGAAGATATCGCTTTTAGACAGGTCAGAGGTCAAAAATAGTGTTCAGTGCATGGCCTTTTGGTAGGCAACCTAGGAGGCTGTTTGCGTTGCCGATTTGAACGGCGACGCTCAGGGATTGCTGGAGGCAAGTAGCCGCCCTTCTCTCGCCAGTCGATGCAATGAGCCGCCTGCCAACAGATCTTATAAAGTTTGCAGCACTTTCACCATAGGCCCCCATAGACACTATGCAAATCGGTGAAAATAAAGCGGTCTCCACAATTTCGTCATATTTGTTTGAATTTGCGAGTTTCAGCGATATTCCCAACGGCTCCTATGTCTTTGAGGCGCTGCGATGTAGTGTGTAGTGGCTACAGGTAAAGTCCCACACAAGGGCCCGGCCCTTGTCCCAATTCAAAAGGGTTATGCCATCGGCCTCTTGTTGTCACTCGAAAATATGCCCATTGGTTCAGTGGAATTCGGCACACCTGCAGAAACTAACCGCTCTTGAGATCAGGTTGTTCACCTTGAAGCATGTCGAAAATAGCGACCAGAACGACTTCTTACATACAAGGCGCGTGTTGACCGAAAATGTCTAGCTGATCACCACAAATGCATCGCTGTGGCAGAACAAACAGGGGTACCAAGTCGTAAAGCGCATGCAATAGTGAAACTGATCGTCGTTCATTTGAAGTCCCAAAGATCGTATGGGGTAAGCATTCAAGCCATTGACCACCAGTTCTTTGGTCCTATACTTGATAACAATCTAGCTTTTCCGTAATCATTTTCAATTGAAATCAACTTTCCATGAGTTAAGGCAAACTTCACTCAATGGGTTTTGATCCCAACTCTTTTGACTGGATTGAACTTTTTTGGCAATCTCCCTTGTACAAGAAAATTGCTTCCATAAAGAATAGCTTTGTCTACGTTCACAATCAGAAAATTGAACACAAGTTTTGTTGAGTAAGCTACTCACAACATCGAAAGATCCAAAAGCTGAGGCCAAATAGGCAGGAATTGAAAGCTGTTTTGGTTCCGCGGAATACCGAGACCACACGTAATTGATAGGTAGGGAAGATTGCTTCCAAGCATGCTCATCAATGGAAAGTTAATTCAAAAGATCAGAGAGATTGCTTCTGATTAAACAATCGATCTTTGTGAGAAATTCACTTTCTAGCAATAACTTGTTCTCAAAACAGTAAAGTAATTTTGGTATGGCGTATGGCATTTTTAAGTAAATAAGAATGCCACGCGTGCTTTTCTCTAGCTTACCAGTCTTTCACTCAAAAGATTCAGCAATGTGATATTTCTTCTCCTAAATATTTTGTCAATTGATTCTTTACAGAGAGATCCGCCAACGCAATTCCGCGTCTTCAAATTCGATGCATTTCAAATTTGGGATTGCATCGGAAAATTCTTTCATAACCGACGTCCGTTTGATCGAGTCAGCTTCAAGAATTAGCAGTTCGCACTTGGAGTCGTTTACTTGCAGACCAAGCTGCTCCCATTTAATGGCGATGACTTTGAAGTCGTTTCAAAAAAACAGTTGTTGGATTGCCAGCTAAAGTACCGTCATCAAGGTACCACACATTTATCTCAGACTGAAGATCAATAATGACAGGATTTATAGCAAGACTGAATAACAGTGGACCCAAAGGATCTCCTTGTTGAACACCTTCTAATGATGGGATGACGGACGATGAAAATATAAATTGGACGGCAATCGTAACATAGATCGATGTAATTGTAAATCATCTTGGGATGTGTTCTTTGACCGATTTCAGCAAGAACATCACGACGAACTGAGTTGAAGGCATTTTTCAAATCAACATTTAGTAGAACCTTGTCCGAATTACGAAATTGCTGAACATAATTTTGGCATGCATGAACTGCAGACCATCGCAGCCAAGCTGGACTCCAAAGCTACTTGAGCTGGTATAAAACTGTCCGTGCATCAGATCCAACACACATGCAACAGATCTTTTGAAAAACTATCTCTCCTCAATGTGTTTCCATACAGCAATCGGTCTGATTCCACCATCTTTCCTTCTTCAAAAGCGACGAGACGTGCTCCCACAAAGAGTTGGCTGTATTTCACTTGGAAGGGAACCTTTAAGATATTTGTTGAAAAGTTCGCTGAGGGCAATTCAAGAGCAGAACGAGGAATGGTTTGTTTGATCTTTCAGCATGTCTTTGAGATGTTGTGGACGGGAGGCCATCAGGACTCACAGAGGAACGAAACTTTTAAAACTTTGGATTGCCTTGAAAACACAGTCAGAACTTGATTTGCAAATCTTCTGATGGATGGTAATTCATCAAAAGAAGTAGGACGGATGCGGATTTGGGTGTCTTTCTTGCAATTGCTTCAAAGTTTCTTCATTAAAGGGGGCAATGGAATCGTCTGAGCCATATCAATCGAACAGCGCCAGTTACGTCAAATTCGTCTAATTTGGCTCCAACTGAAGAAGCGAAATTCGACTGTCTTGCGTTGTTTTCTCCTGTTCTTTTGCATTGGACTTTCATGTTGTGGTAGTGTTCAGCCTTCTCTAAGGTTAAGTTTGACAATTGACGCCAGACTAGAGCATTTTTACCTCTTCTATTTGGATAAGCAAACACTCGATGAGCAAATTGAAGCAGTGCGACCATGATGAACATGAATTACTCAAAGTTGACTTCACGTATAATCTTAGTAAACTCTTCAGCCACTTGGCATCGAGCACCTTTTGGTATTCGGTTTTCAAAAGGCGCCTGTTTGCAATCTTTCAAAGTCAATCGTGGTTGAAATGTTTCATTGGTTGATGAATCGATTGGATATTCGTGCGTCATTTTCACTGACTTTGATTTCGATGAGTTGTTTCAATGACAATTTTACTTCTCTTCAATACAGTGTCATTAGTCAAATTTGATGAGTCAGGACTAGTTGATGAGTTGTAGTATTGCCTTGCATCTTCTATCACTGAATTGATTACAGAATTCAAGTTTGGCATTCTATCATTATTACTTCCACTATTCATGTCTTGGTTATTTGACATAACTTTGAGACATAACTTCTCGTCTTATTCACTTTCTCTGGTACTGCCTGTCAATCAATTAATTGATTTTGGAGCAAAAGATTGTTTCGCCAAGGAATCGACCTCAGTGCTCAAGGAGATCAACTCCTACACCGTAGCCTCACGGCTACTGCGCGGACAAGTGGTCGGAGGCGTGCGCAGTAAGTTAATCTCTGACAGCGGAAATCCTCTGCGTCAGCAGTCCGGTTGAATGACGCGTGCCTTGGGTAGCAGCAGCAGCGGACTCACCGGCAAGCAGAGGCGTTGCTCAGCGACGGAGACAAAGGCGGTGCAGTCTTACGTTAGCCGTTATCATCCTTGCGGAAAATGGCCTCCCTTGTGATACGAATCCATGTCGCACGATCGCTAGCCGCCAGTTCCTTGGGAGTTCGTCTCTCCATCTCCTTCTCTGTCCTCCACGGTTTCTTTTCCCTTCTCTTGGTATCCATACTGTCGTTCTATGGCTCCATCTGTTATCGGGTCGCCTGATGACATGACCAGCCCACTTTCATTTGAGATGTTTCGCTTCTATCACAACGTCCTTTACCCTGTTCGTCTCCTCTACTGTCTTCGTTTCTAACCCTTGTCTTTCAGAGTGACTCCAATCATCCTTCGTTCCATCGCTCGTTGGTGTGTTTTCTGAGTTTATTTCTCTTGTGATCGTTGTTTAGAGACCAGGTTTGGATCCGTAATGTCAAGACAGGCAGAATGCACATATCGAACAAAACGTTTTTTATTCTCATCTCTATACTCGTGATGTTAAGTAGGGCTTTGAGTTTCCAAAAAGGACTATCCACGCATTTTGTGTTCTTCTTAGGATTCTTGTTCTTGGCGGGCTTGAATGAACTTGAAAGGAAGATATTCTGTCCAAGGTAAATAAAATCGTCGACATAATCTATGACGTGTCCATTGATTGTGGATTAAACCTCTTTTGGCCGTTTGTCAAAATTTTTGTTTTCTCGTTGTTTATCTTTAAACCGAACCTTTTTTCCCCTTCTCTATTTAGCTCATCTACAATTATTTGCATTAGGAAGTCGCGTCATCCTCAAAAATGGCAATATCATCTGCAAATCTCAAGTTTCATGAGACGTTCACCGTCGATGTTTATTCCTGCGTCTGTAGGGAAGTGACATGATCTGAATATGTCCTCTAATGTAGCCGATAAAGAGGACTGGGGATATGGGATCTCCTTGGCGAAACCCCCCGCCACGTTCAATGAGGAATTTCTGGGCCTCTTGTTTCCAACTTTATGAAGCTGTTGCAATCACAAAATATCTCATTTAAAATTCTCCAAATTTTCCCTCTTACTCCCCTGCTTTCTACTACAGATACATCGCTGTGTGGCTAACAGAGTCAAAGCTTTTTCATAGTCGATCATAAAGTATAAAGAGAGTCTCTTGTTATACTCTGTATACTTCTCAATCAGTTGATATTTATCGGAGTGTAGATGTCAATTTGTTGAGTAGCCTTTCCGGAAACCAGCTTGCTCTCTTGGTTGATTCCATTCTAATGTCTGTTTAATCCGGCGTTTCGTAAAACTCTGGTAAAGACTTGTACAGATGACTTAGAAGGCTTATTGGTCGGTAGTTCTTTATGTTCTTACTGCAAGCTCTTTTTTGTAAATCACTACTACACATCTGCGTTTCTCCACTCATGGGGTCTCTGGCCACAATTCAAAATTCGGTTAAAGATTTTTGTCAGCATCTCAATCAAGGTTTCCCCTCCCAGCTTTTAACATTTCGCCATATCATTTCGTCTTCTCCCGGTGACTATTATTCTTCATTTCCCTTATTGCTAATTGTACTTCACCTTTCAAAATTTCAGGTGTCGGATTTTCTTTCTCTTCTTCTTCAAATTTCTACCATCTATTATCACATTTGCAAAATCCGTTTTTGTAAAGCTCTCTATAGAAGTTGGTTATTTCTTCTAGTATTTCACGTCTGTTTGGTAACCGTCATTTCCATTCTTTGAATACATCTTATCATTTTTTTCTGCTCGATTCATTAGCCCTGTGCTTTTTTCAACGATTTGTTCCTCTTTATGACCTCTTCTATTAGCTTTTCGTTGTTTTCAGAAATATCTTGTTTAATCTTTTGTTTAGTCAATTTTCTGGTGATGGTTAACTCAACCTCTGCTTCTTTACTTTCTCTTCTTCTCTTCCTCAGTTCTTCTCGTTAATTAATCAGATTGACTGTGTCGTCTGTTAACTTTTTTGTTTACGACATTTTCTCAATATTCAATTACATTGTTGTTTCTTTTATAGCGCAGGTGAACTTCGAATATTCAACATTTAGGTCATCTGTATCTTCAATGTGTAGACTCTCAAATCTATTGGAGAGTTCAATTGAAATTCTCTTCTCCTGTCCAGTATGAAGTTGCCTGGAGTAGCGAGTTTCCTCATCTTTTTTGCTCTTTCCTCGTTTCTCATTTATTTTCATTTTTGCTCTTAAAAGACGATGGTCAGAGTCAAAGTCGAATCGGTTAATAATTCCAACATCTAACACAAGATCGGATCTCTACAGAGGATGAAGTCAATTTCATTTTTGGTTGCTCCATTGGGTGATTCCCAAGTCCATTTTCTATTTTGACTTTTTTTAAAGAAGGAGTTGGTTATCTTCAAGTTATTCGCAGCAGAAAATTCTATCAGTCTTGCCCTCGCATGTTTCTTCAGCCATAACCGTAGTTCCCGATCATTGTTCGTTGTCCTGTTTTCTCCAATTTTTCGCGTTGAAATCGCCCATTACGATCGGCTTGCCACATCTATCATCGTCGATTACTGCCCTGAATTCGTCGTAGAAGCTATCTACTTCTTCATCCTAGCTGTTGGAAGTTGGTTCATAAACTTGAATTAACTTTTAAGCTGTTCTTCTGTTTATTCTTAGAATCAGAACTGATATCCTATCAGACTTCGAATATTAATCTACGATATTGTCTTTCCACCTCCTGCTCACCCAGAATCCGTACCTCTCGCGCCTCTTTATCCACTCCTGCTTTAAACATTACCTCCTTCGGTCTGCTTCATTTCTTCTCCATTTCTCCTGGTTTCGCATAGGCCTAGAATATCTACATTTACAGATTCTAGGGCTCTTTCAAGTTCGTGTCGTCGAAAATCTCCACTTGGTTGGTCTATTACGATCGACAATTGTGTGTGCAACAGAGATGTTTGTCGTCTTATTTCCTTTGCAGCATTTCTAACCCAGTATTCTTAGCACCCTCTGTTCTCCTCATCATTCCTGTTGCTGCTTTGAAGGGTGACTCCAGAACTGCTGGGTACTGAGGGCCTATTCGTTGTGCTTTAAATTCATCATATGAAGGGGGTTGTCTTACTCGCCACGCTTGGCACTGCGGGTTGGTAGGGGAGGGTTGTGAATTTGGAGTAACCGTCTCCTAGATGATTGTCTGTTAGGACTAACGAATTCCATCTATCCGTGTCAGTCAGGGTTGTTCTTGATTTTATGATGCAATGACGATCCTTCTTTGGCTAATCTTGTAAGGTGGAATGGAATGCGTCTAGTGCTTTGATTCCTCTGCTGCCTCAATTTTTGGAGAAGAGAATACCTTACTTCCTTATTGAGGACAACATTGACCGTATGCCCTTGCAATTTCGACAACCGAGAACTCGTCCGACGTCAACTTTCTTTACCAGTCGCGATGTAAAATGACTGCAGCCAGCTTGTAGCCAATAGGATATTCTTAGACTCATGACGCTCAACCGCCCAAATAACCTTGACCGGTTGGCATTTCTGAGACCCATCCCCTACTTTTAGGTGGAATTTTCCCGAAGGTCCACCAAGGACAGTTTTGTTCCTCCTAAAGAAAACTGCCCTACCCACACGCTCATACGCCCGAAGCCGGTGGCACTTGTGGGTACGGTTATCCCGCCGTGACTCGGTCCCAGTGCCTGCTTTGGCCACCATGTGGTGTTCACCCCCTTGTCGCGGTGAGGCAGCAGGATGGACTTCCCCTTTCATCGAGCATCCCGACCAGATGGCATTTCAGGACACCCTCCAGGGATTAAGGCAGTCTAACGTACGGAGATGCGAATATCGGCGTTGAGGGAGACGTCTGAGTGAGGTAATTCCTGCGAGTACCGCGCGAGTAAGGGAAGTCGGCGTAATATCCAATCAAACCACAGGAAAAACGGAGAGGAGTGAAAAGATGAGCACAAGTTGGAGCAGTTGCAGGATTCGCTCCGCTGAGCAGTTTGATTAGAAAATCGAGACGAATGATAACGAGACTTAAATCATCAGGTGGTAAAAACTTGGAGTCGAAGCGATTCGTAGTTCAGACGCTGGAGAGGTCTACGAAGAAGTCAGCAAGAGCACGCTATTCATACAACTGAACACCACGGCGGGTACAAAAGTTATTCTTTAAAATAATATTAATAATTATAATAATTAAAATAATATTTTATATAAAGAATTCTTTATTAGTTAATTTGAACATGAAAACGAGTTTACCATGTGAGTTACAGTTTAACAAAATCTGTGCCTTCGTGTCAAAGTGACCTAAAGGCCTGGTCACACTGGGTCAACGCATGCAGAACGCACGCAGAACGCATGGAAAAATTGAGCTGTGCGTTGTCGCACGCATTCATTCGTTGTGCATGCGTCCAGTGCGTTCAACACACGCGCTCGTGCGCTCAGCGCGCCGTGGCTGTTCGTCGTGTGCGTCGAGAGTTTTGAGCATGTTCAAAATTGTTCGACGCACAACACGCATGAAGCCGTGCGCTAGAAGGACGCTGCAAGGACGCTAGACATGCGTCGAGAGTGCTGGCTGATCGCCAAGCACTCGCAGTGGATGCGCAGCGTAGAAATGAAGATATAAATATGGCCTGTAGTCGCTTTGATGAGCTACATGTTGATTGACTATGGATAATTCGGACAGGATGCAAGAACTTGCGGCAATTCGTCATCATCAGAACCTCATGAATCTTGCACTTCACCATGTCCGCAGAATAAAGGAAGCAGACCAAGAAAAACGTCGAAGACATTGGGTCCGACCATGGATCGGCAGGAGACGACAATTTGGCCTGTTATGATCAGTTGCTTGTCGAATTGCGTAATGAAGATCAAGACTCATTCAAGAACTTCATGCGTATGCCCCCTAGCATGTTTGACGAAATTTTACAGAGAGTGGGATCAAAAATTGCTAAAGAATCGACCACCTTCCGAGAAGCTCTTGATCCTGGTTTGAAACTCGCTATTACACTTCGGCATCTCGCTTCAGGAACAAAGTATCGCTCAATGTCCTACGGGTGGAGAGTTCCGCACAACACAATATCCATTCTCATCCCAGAAGTGTGTCAGGCTATCATTGATGAGTACAAAGATAAAGTGATGAAGTGTCCATCATCTCCGGTAGAATGGCGAGCTATTTCTGAACAATTCATGAAGAGATGGAACTTCCCTCACACTTGTGGTGCTCTTGATGGCAAGCATGTGGAATGCAAGTGTCCCCCTAAAAGCGGGTCTCTCTTCTACAATTACAAGGGATACTATTCCATTGTGCTGTTGGCTCTTGTTGATGCAGACTATAAGTTCATCTGGGCAGACATCGGTGGAATGGGATCAGCGTCAGACGCCCAAATCTACAATGCCTCCGAACTGAAGAAATATGTTGAAGATGGTTGCATTGGTTTCCCTGATCCTGATCCGCTACCGAACGACGATGTGTGTGTTCCATACTTCATCGTCGGAGACGATGCCTTCGCTCTTCGACCCAACATGATGAAACCGTATGCATTGCGTGGTATGACGCGGTCGGAACGCATCTTCAATTATCGACTCTCCAGGGCCAGGCGGGTGGTAGAAAATGCATTCGGAATTCTAGCCAACCGCTTTCAAATTCTCTTGAGCACAATGCAGCAGCATCCCGCGACAGTTAAGCGCATTGTCACTACGTGTATAATTCTCCACAATTTGATGCGCATCCGTTATCCATCAATGCAGAATCAGCAACTTGACAGTGCCGAAAATCAAGATCGTGTATTCATTCCGGGTGCGTGGAGAAATGGCGCAAATCTACAGGACATCCGCATAGTCGCTGGTAACAACACAGCAAACAAGGAGGGAAAGAAGTTGAGGAATCTCATCAAGCATTGGATCGTCTCTGAAGCCGGTGCAGTGCCGTGGCAAAATAGAATGATCTAGAAGGTAGAACAATATTCTTCGAAAAATGCAGAGGCTTTTATAGGTTGGATACTTTTGACAGCATATGCATGTTACTCATTCTACTGAAAAATCAATGTTTTCTCGGTGTTATCTGCGGAATGGAAGAGATAATGAGCATTAATAATCAGTTTTCAAATAACAAGTTTAATTGGAGTTTGTCAGGATAATATTCACATACTACTAACTGGGCTAAATGTGCATGGCAGTACAAGAATACAAGCAGACGCTCATCGAATGCTCCTGTATCTATACGCCTGATTAAATTATGCATGTAATTAGTCCTGTAATTATAATCAGATTCAAATTATACATGTGACTTCAAGTCTCAGCTCGAAATTGAATGGTGAACAGCATAACTAAATTGAAATATTATTTTGTCTTGTGGCCTGCAGGTTCATAGGCTACTACTAATTATGAAATATGATAAATGGTCGACGGTATTGTGAAAAGGCTTTGATTCACTTTGTCGAAGCAAGTGTGGAAAAATCAAGAAATTTTGATGGAAATTCTATTACAGTTGTTACGAAAAATCAACGCAACATATTTCATTGCACATAGCCATCTTCAGGTGAACATATAGAACTAAGGAATGAAATCAAACTGATAAACATTATGGCTCAAATTCTGAATTCGCATAATCTATTTCATAGAGAGATGAAACTCAGGAGATATCCTCAGAGCAGAGTTCTGGAGTCCATCCAAGCCTCCCCAATCACCCAACCACCCAACCACATGAGGCATCTATGTAAAGTGGAAATCGCTCATTGAATTACATCCTTCTCTGTTGTTGATGGTGGCTCTATGTTTCCGCATCAGGATGGATTCTTTTATCCATTGATTAAAGCATCATCATTCGCCGATCCTTGGTTGGGGAGGCTTAGATAGACTCTATCGAACTCAGCTCTGATGATATTTCCTGAGCTTCACCTATCTAAGTAATATATTTTGCATGTTCATAATTTGAACCATGATGTCTATCAGCCTGATTTCATTCCTTAATTCTATGTTAGGAACGATCTAAATCATGTTACATGCAACAAATCATTTCAAAAGCTGAAGTACATGATAATTAAATAAGGTACACATAATAACTAGACTCAAATTAATTTACATTTGAAAAAAACATTCTGACCATAGGTTGAATTGCAGTTGCAGCTGTAAAGTTGACAATTTCAAAATTCTATCTCAAGCTCCCAACACTTATGACCTAAATATTTTGGAAGCCATGTACATAAAAAAACTCAACCCCACTTTGAATAAGCAAGTTAACCATGATGGTGCTTTTTTCAAATGTAAATTAATTTGAGTCTAGTTATTATGTGTACCTTATTTAATTATCATGTACTTCAGCTTTTGAAATGATTTGTTGCATGTAACATGATTTAGATCGTTCCTATCATTGTATTCACCTCCTTTAGCTTAATTCTATGTGTTTGCCTGAAGATGACTATGTGCAAAGCTTAGTTGAAATATATTGTGTTGATTCTTCTAAACAATCATACGTATAGAATTTCCATCAACATTCCTTGATTTTTCCACACTTGCTTTAGCAATCGACGGGAGCATGTTGTTAAATAGAAAGATAAAAAAGAAACTCTCACAGTTGCGTTCGATATGTAAGTAAGTTAAAGAAATAAAAAATTAAATGCTTGTGTCACTCAACTCTTTATGCAATTACTCGAACCATGGTTTACTACATTACTGGATTTGACACTGAGAAGAAAAGATCACGCCAATCTGCAGTAGTGGCCGAAAAAGATCTCTGCATTAACAGCGCTAACACTGTCACATTGCTTGCAGAACTTGATACTAGAAATAGGATGTAGAATGTAGTATACAGTGAGATGCGTTGTCAATTTCAACATAAGTAGGAAATTATGAATTGACCGTATTTTTAGCATGTGCTTCGACAGTTTATTCCAATTATTTAATCCAACAATTTATTCAAATTAATCAATGCAGCCCTGGTTTGGATAAAAGAAAAAGGACATGTTGTCATGTAATCTTTTTATCTGGGATGTGATGCCCTTACACTACATGTAAGTTGTCAACATAAATTCTCAAACAATCTCAACATTGCTTGGAACATTTGGAGTGTTCAATCCTGAACTTTGAGTCACGTTGGAACTGTTCAAAAGCTCGGTGAATCCAGAAGGTCCCAGCGTAGCTGACAGAGAAGCGTTATTGACATTCACTGCACCACTGTCCATGTTGAGAAGTGAATTGTGCGGCTGAACTTGTTGGTCGTAGATCTGTTGACAAATCTGTGGCGAAGACATGCTGCCAGAAGCATACTTGTCCATCCATTGCCTCCACGCGTTTGTAGGAGAAGATGACCAAAAGGGTTGAGGTTGAAAGGGGAAGCTGGAAGTTCCTTGCCAGGAGGCATGCTGTGATGGAGGCACGACTTGGATTTGTGAATGCACAGGAGGCTCCTCCTCATCACTTTCTTGCAAGGATTCTAGAATAGCACCAATTTCCTTGCGGGCTCTCTTGTACCTTCGTTTGCTCATGGTCATGAGCGCTCCTCTCACGTACTGGCCAAACACTTCTTGCTCCGTCATTGGCTGGGTCTGCTGCATTTTTCGAACTTGCTCGGCTGACTCTTGAAGCTGTTGCTGAAGAGTTAACAACAGAGCGTCATCGGACGTCTTCTTCCTGGTAGACACAATGTAGGCACTGTCGCCACTACTATTGCAAGGAGGTTGCTCCTCATCCTCTTCAAATACAATCCCTGCACATTGACTCTCAGCAGCATCAAGATCACGACCGGCGGCTTGAATGACATCTTTCACCTGCAAGCAGAAAACATATTAGGTGTATGGAGCTTAAATTAACTTGATCAGCAGCACATAACTGATTAATTGATCCAATAGCAATTAATACCGGCAAAAAAGGAGTTTAAGGTCTAGCCTATTCCTCCAATGAAGTATCACTGACTATTAAAATAGCTGCCGTAATCTATTCATTTACAATCAGTGGTCATTACTGTCATTTACTATCTTTGAAAAATCTATTTGTATTAGAAATCAACTACATGGTATAAGATGATGAGTAGACTTGTCAGATTTGAACATGTATATCATCTCCAGAATCATTCCATGCATTATATTCCATCATTAGATCTTTAACATAGTATTCAATAGAAACGTTTTAAGTTACTTACACTGTTTACTGGTTGTGGTTTGTGTTTTGTTATACTTTGAAGAAAAGCAAACTTCTTGAGGGTCCACTTCTCCCTATCCGTTCGCTCCTTTTGACCGGATCCCGATTTTTGAGGCTTGCTGAGGCGCACAAAGTTGTCTCGCATGCTCTTGTACCAGCCTTGCAGATGTTCCACTGGTTTACCTAACTGTTCAGAAAGTGCCTCCCACTTGGTCGTCTTCATACTAGGTTTTCGATAGTCCTGGCACTTCTTATTCCATATAAATTTATTTTCCTCCAGGAACGTGACTATCGACTCCTCCTCCTCTTCGCTTAACTTGAACGTCTTCTTGTCCTTCTTCAACGAATCCATGCTCTCCGATGAGGACGATGCATCGATTGCTGCCTTCGACTTTTTTGACATTGCCAGCTGACTGTTGGTTGACACAAAGATAGTTTTATTTTCTATCAAGAGCATTTTTATAGTCTACACTCTGCAGTGCCTGCGCAGGGCGTGCGTTCCACGAGCGTTGGCATTCGTTGTCAGTGCGCGGAGCACTCGTTCAGACCGTGGGAAGAAATTGGACGTACTGCGACGCACAGCTCATCGATTCATGCGTCGTGTGCGTTCTGCATGCGTGGACCTAGTGTGACCGAGCCTTAAGCGACAAAATCTCTTTTTTACAGGAGACGAAAAAAACTGTCCTGGCTTGAATATTCAATCAAAGCATTTACTTCATTGGTTAGTTTGGACTCTGTAAGGTAGCATGTTTCAGTAAATCACGTTTGTGAAAATTTTCTAGCCTTTACATAGACATTAGTGGATTTAGGTTGATTTGACACAAGTATATTTCGAAAAGTTGGCGGTTAGGTTAAAATGTCACAACCAAGAATGTTGAATTTTAATCAAAATTCTACACAAAAGATTGATGATATCGCAATTGTACATGTATAATTCATTATCATATTTACATAGACAATAACAAAATGTTTATGTCCAGTTTTAAATTTGATCTTCTGTCGATGTCGAGGAGTTCAATCCTTCATAAAAAGAGTGGTACACGGCTGGAATGAATGGTAACAAGCTGATGAGATCTGCCTTCTTCTTCACCGATATTTCAAGTGGCCTTGAGTAACACTGAAATGAAAATAAAGATCCCTTTATGATTATAAATGTAGGGAGAAAGTGCATGCATGTAGGTTATATCTATAGGCCTACACATGCAGACACATAGGCCTAGGACATAGAATGAGAGTGATAGGGGCATGGACGTCTCGATATATTATTGGGGATAAGGACGCGACACTGTCATTAATGGTGTACCGTTGGTGGTCTAACATTTCATCTATATCAATTTTCCTTTTGATCCCATATAGACCTTTATGCTCACACAATTCAATTTGTAAGGTAATGGCATATTATCAACAGAATTTTATGTATACATTAACTGATTGTTCATTCTGTTGATCAGACCAGAAGGCTGATGATGAAAAAGTCTCCTTGCTTTTCGGCGTGATAATTGTAATTATAAGTAAAAGAAAATTTACAATGGGACCTTGTAAATTTTCTTTTACTTATAATTACAATTATCACGCCGAAAAGCAAGGAGACTTTTTCATCATCAGCCTTCTGGTCTGATCAACAGAATGAACAATCGCCAACTCCTGTTAACGGCTATCCTCTACATTAACTGATTACATAATTAATAAGTGTATACTATATGCCCGACATTGGCTTAAAATCTCAATAAATCACGAAATAAAAACATCGCAACTATTTCATCAAATTCTATGTTATTACGACATACCATTATCAAAAGTCAAAATTCATGGGATGTAGACAATTTTATTTTGTTGATCTCAACTTCTTTATCTTCGTTTCGGAAGACGGGTTGCTGGAACCCTGCTCCCTCACAAGCTTCTTACTCATGATATTGAACAAGTGTCCAACAGATCTACGAACAATAGGTATGAATGAATGATCAGACATGCAAGTATCTGAAATCGATACAATCTCACATTTTAACAGATAAGCACAACATATTTCCTGAAAGCAAGCCCTGGAATTTACAGTTTTCAGAAGAATAGAGAACATTTCAGGTGAGTCTTTCAGTGCTGCAAAACATTTATAGGCAATTGAGACAACTGAAAATAGATATACAGTGGGTTTTCTCAAGCTACCACGGCTGACATTTCGCAAAAATTCGGTTACTGTATCATCAAATTCCACATCAGGCAAAATCGAATTGGGTGTCAACAGGAGATTATTGCAGTTCTCACACTTAACAGACAAAACTTTCGCAATATACCCACTGATAAAGTACAACAAGTTCAATTCATTATGTTCTAGTTCGACATCATCAGGCGAGTATGAGTCAATATATGAATGTAAAACGTTCACATTTTCAGAATCCAAAATAGAGTCATCAACCACATCTGTGACAACATTTAGGTCGCGAACATTCAGACCCGTATGTTTCAAAAGTGAAACAATTTTTATTCGTCTCTCACTCTCGATCAGTTGCTTATATCCTATGAAAAAGTTTGCTCCACTCATTTGTCGAAGCCTACCGAATCTCTGTTCCAATGGATCACTTTGTGCGTGACCCAGCAAGATGAACCGATAATCATGGTCATTAAACAGAGAAAAGGCAATCTCTCTCAGAGACGAACACATCAATACACATGCATTAAGAGTCTCACTACTTACACCACAGTTGCGGATAACTAACATGGTTTGAAACATTGTTTGAAACTCATTCAGTTTCTGCAGTTTCCAATCGGTAGGAGACTTTATGGGCTCACGAAGATCGTCACGTTTATGAAGCCCTACAGTTGCTGTCTTAACATTGATGATTTTCCATAAATCACAAATCAGGCGCACGAATTTGGCGGTCCCAGTTCATTCACTTCTTTCAGTTGAAGCATAAAATTCTAAGGCAGACGCAGTTGACTCATGAAAAACAGCACATGCTAGTTTCACAGAAGTTCGCTGAGTAGATGTCGGTGAAATTACTGATGTAAAAAGTCGATGGGCCATCCGTAAATGAATACCACTCTCCATATCATACAATGCTTTGATGTGATTGAAACTAGCTTTTTGGTCCACGGCAAACTGAACAACTTCATTCCGTTGAAAGTTGTTGTACAGATTTTTGAAATTATGAGTAGGATCAATCAGCAGGTGCAGACGCTTCGAGTTATCAATCGGATGAGTTACTGTCGATTCCAATTCACCATCACAAATGAAAGATGTCATCAACTTTCGATTGGCCGGATGATTATCAGCAATGATCACAAGAACAAAAAATCCAGCTCTATGACACATCTCCATAATATATCTATACTTTTCAAACAGGATGTCAGCGGTAGCTCCTCGTAAAGGTGTGAAAGAAATCACATCACAAAACTTTGAAGAGAGCGATTTGATCATAAAAGTCAAAACAGTTGAAGCTGGCTGTCCATCGTCAGTTAATCCAACAAATTTTCCATTGGAATAATCGAGATGTTGATATACATATACTTCATCAAATATCAAAGACACAACAGATTCATAATCATTTAAGGATGCTCGTCGTTGAATTAAGTAAGATTCCATCCGTTCTGAAGTATCAGTTTGAAATTTCGATGTAATTCTCTGAATCGTTCGAATCGATGGCAATATAAGACCAGCATCTTTCAAAGATAAGTAACACGAAGATGAATGATTATGCCAAATAATACTTTTGACAAGAGTATCTACTTGAAACTTGTGAGCTTTAGTCTTTTGAGAACAGAGAGACATCTGATCAGAAAGAAATTGTAAGGTATCTGTATGTTCTTCGTCCATATTATTGTTAATAATACAATCATTTATCATATTCGAAATACGGACAAACTGTTGATTCACG
Organism: Prostheceraeus crozeri; assembly: GCA_907163375.1. Lineage (NCBI taxonomy): Eukaryota > Metazoa > Platyhelminthes > Polycladida > Euryleptidae > Prostheceraeus > Prostheceraeus crozeri. The sequence continues at coordinate 28,616 of CAJQUW010012566.1, read as the reverse complement.
TCGACCAGAGTACCGCGAAGAGAAGATAACAGATTGAGGAAATCACTAAATGTACGTACACTCCTGTAATATTCCATAGATGAAGAGAGACTGTCATTACAATAAATTCCATTTTGGTGAGCTTCAAAACTGAGATCACTGTAAATCTTGACTGAGCAATCGATAATAGGCACTGGCTCATGTTGAATAGAAAAATAAAGAGTAAAATTTTCTTCGCATAGCTGATGAAAACCATTTGGCTTTGTCATACAATCATTGAATTTGTTATTCAAGTCTACTAATGAAGAAATCCGGTCACTTTCGAAGAAATCGTCGATGGCAGTTTGAATTCTGTCGTTTTCATTGTCTATACGAGCCGACGCAGTTGATTTAGATGTAGATCTCTCGACGGATGTAGTACTTCCCGAAGTTAAATAAGATGGTAGATAAGGAAATATCGTTGGATATACACCTTTCTTCAACCGTTTACGTTGTAATAATCCTCGATCTCTTCTTGGATTGCTGTCACATCGTTGAGTGCAGTAATCAGATAGTGCGAAGTGCTTAGAGCAAACACGACTGTGCTCATTCGGCGTGTAGTCTTCTCGGTGAATTTTTCGAGTCCAAAGTAAAGATTCTGCGACATCTGATGGAAAACGATGAAAAGACACAGCACCTGTTTGATGATTATATCCACTGTCACAGCCGGGGACACAGCAAGTCGGCATGGCGTGCGTCGAAATCCGTTAATGCGAGTAAATGTGACGACTGACGAACTGCGATGTTTTTCATGGAAATGCTCGGGAATTCGACACACTTGCTCCAATAGCTTCATCATTGGAACGACGAGGCTCGGAACAATAAGTTCTATATACCAGCTGCCGTGTGTGATGAGAGCGTGTGTATCTGTGGTTGTGATATCATATCGACCAAGGACGCGCGCACGAAAACACACAGTTGACAGTTTGCAGTGAGAAGACGATCGTGGAACCACCAGATGAACTAATTTTCTTACGCCTGCCAACTTCTTTTAAAATGACCTGGAGCACCAACATTATCGAGAAAACTTGTGCGCAATAATCTGAATTCTTCGAATCTGAAGGAATCGTGGCTATAGGAGCATTTTGCTGGAATCCACATTCATCCGCAAGCGACGCACGACTTTTTTCCTATCTCTGTAATGTATTAGGAATTCCTTTTTGCCCACTTAACAAGTTCCTGTATGACTTACTTGTATGTTCCTGTAGTTCCTGTATGTGCCATCGCTATCGAATTAATCGCACTTCTAGTGGCACTGTCATACAAAGGGAGTCTGAGTGACAATACAGGCAGTGCAGCGCTCTACGAAACAATCACCTCTGATTTACTTAGACCACCAACGGTACAGCCATGAAAGAAGTGTCGCGTCCTTAACCCCAATAATATATCGAGACGTCCATGGATAGGGGGTTCATCCATAACGAAAAGGTACACTGCATGTATGAAATTGAATATAAGCTTACATGTATTTTGTAGGTAAGAGTAGACGTATATTCATAAGAGACCAACGAGCATTTAAAGCACGAGAAAATTATATTATTAGGCATTCTAATGAAAATGCAATTTGTGTAACTTTTACAAAATTTGCAAGGGGAAAAAGTGTTTAAAAAATCTTTAGCATGTCTATTTATGAACTTACCGGTTGAAGAATTATAGCATCAGCGTCTTTTGTCGTCCTTCCAGTCAGTGTGACTCCTTCATACTGATCGTGCATGTTGTAGTTATAATGCAGCACATCATGGTCATCGATTTCGATGCAGTAGTTTCTTATAGATGAAAATCGAAATTCTCCAGTTTTTGGAAGCTTCATAATCTCTTCAGACACTTTATCCCATCTGTAGATTTTGTCTTGATTGATGGGTACAACAGTGAGGTAGGGCGGTGAAGTCTTCGCCATTCTGACCAGATTGAACCAATCATTTGGTACAAAGATGTCCATCCGCTTTTTTGCTTTCTCAATAATCGCGTGTACGGAATCACATTCCATATGTGTATGCCCAGGAACCATGAAGGTATGCGTCATCTTCGTCGATGTAGTTTCAGACAGAAATTTCAGCATTCCAAGTACTTGTCGATTCTTGTTCTGACCGGCACACGAATCAGAGTATAATTTGAACTCTTTGATGTCCGGATTCAGTCTCAATTTCGTTTGAATGAAATCGTAGAGGCAAGAAGCGATTTCATTTCCACCCCTCTTCGCAACGTCTTCTGACCACATATAACAATGAGGTGGGCCATGTTTGTAGTCATAGATTGTTAGGTTGTAAACCCAAAGCTGCCTTTTGTAGCTCTCTGAGCAACTCAAATTAGGAGTAGGAAGACACTTCTGCAGATCATAGCTAATCATTTGGAAACCATCGTCATCATTACAACGCTTCTTGTCCATTCTCTTTTGCTTGTACACGGCTTCGGCCTCGTTCAGATGAGCTGTATGCTGCTCAGATTGGCTTTGACCCGCAGCTTTGTATTTGTCACACTTGTTGCATGTATCCGATTTCAATTTTGCAAACGAGAGGTACGAGTATTCCTTGAAAACTTCATAATACAGCCACTCCTTTTGGGCTTGTTCTCCATTCTTGCACATTTCTTCAACATACATAGAATACATTCTGTTGACACTTAGTTCTGGGGACAGGAACAGTTTGTCTGTTCTTTCTCTGTTGTAATGACTCTGATACACGGGAAATTTCTCTATGTGGTCCCTGACTTTTTGTCTTTCTTCGTCAGAAATACGTCTGATGCTTGGATGGCGTCCTCTTTGATCTGTGATGCTTGTATCGCTTTCTCTCCGTTTTCTTGAGATAGTGCGGATTCTTGAATCACTTATTGACAGTGTGGCAAGGAAGAAAGATCTGCAAACGCTATGACGTCCTGAACCCGTTGTAAGAAAGTATTTTCTGCTGTAATTGCGCTTTGTATTTTCCGTTGATCCTGTCCTTCTTCTTTTAACTCCCATTTCAATCATGCATCCTGATATAAACTGGTCCTGCTCACTGGTGTTCAACTCATAAAACTGATCAAATATCACTTCACGCTGAGCCTCAGATATTCTATCACAACAAGTATCTTTGCACGTTGTTGGCTGCAATTTTCTGCCATCCTTCTTCTCACCTTTCCTATTCGTATGCTCTAACCCGTGTTCTTTTCGCATCTTGTTCTCTTCTCGTTGCTTTCTACTCTGCCCTCTCAACGGTCTGTTTTCTTTATTTTCTCTCATAGTCTCGTGAAGCATTACACTATTCTCAAGTTCCTCGTCTTCTGCTGCTAATGATACATTTCCATTCACTTCTTCACTTTCCTACAATGATTCACTTTCATCCGTTAGATCGCTCTCGCCGTCCACCATCATTGCTGCTACATCTTCGACAGTCAACCGTCGCCTGTAAGTGAAATAGAATTTTTATCAATTTGATTGATTTTACAAAGTTTTCTTATTACTTAATCTTGCTAGGGCAGTAGACTACTAGATGAAAAATACCATTTATCTTCATGTATGCAGGCAAGTTAGAGGTCAGAAGCGCGAGTGGTATAATGGCTATGGTACGCGACTGACACATCGGTGGTCACTGGTTCCAACTCAAGCATTACTTGACTTTTTAAGTCATATTTTAATAATGTGATGTTTTTGATTTTGTGTTTCAAGATACACTGAGACAAACAGATAGATAGTAGATACCTTTTAGAGATAAAATTAGGAGTATGATTACAATTGCCCACATTGCCTGTTTTAATTCATTCTACTGGTATTAACTCTAGATCATCTTACGTCTATAATATGAGAGTTCTATTTAGATAACCGTCTTATGATAATGTAACAGTAATCAGTAATAGCTAATTACATATGTACATGTCTTCAGCATATTCTGGCAATGTGGAACTTACTTTCTTCTAGCTGCACTTTTTTCACGCTTGAGCAGATGGTCAGACATTTTGAAATTCCAACAATTTCGAAAAATCCAAAAGATAGACTTCTTATCAAACTATTTCACGCAAACAAATTTGCAAAAGTAGAAATTTGTCTCAACTTGGACACCTTAGTATTTTCATTTGACTATCTTAATTATTGATTGTGATTGAGTTTGTTCGATTTCAGTGGCAGATAGGTTTTTTTGACACAAACAGGATAATGGAGATATGCACATACACGTAGGTTGATTTGTCACAAGCAAAAATTGAGGAATAGAAATAGAATTCCGCACTGTTGATGCTCAGGATGATGTCTAGGGTTGGATACTTTCCAAAAATCGTAATTACTGCAAAATGATAAAAATGTCGCTTAGATCACTTTGACACGAAGGTACAGAAATATTGACAGGACCGCGTTTAACAAAAGTGAATCCGTTGATATATTCACATCACTGCTACATATAGCTATAAATATATATCCATATTGGAGTACATTGATATTGTTCATCGGATGAAACATAAGCAGGATGATGTTATACAAAGTAGCCTAACTAATTAGGCTGTATTCAAATAACTTGCT
>CAJQUW010012566.1:0-24089 GCA_907163375.1 Prostheceraeus crozeri | reverse complement strand
GATGTGCAGCAGGGTGAATACCTCTCACCAACAGTAGTAAGCAAAACTCCACTTCTGGACCGCGCAAGATGGCGGCCATCGCTGCGTCCCCCCCCCTCTGGCACGGCAGAGTGTCGTGGTCGGCCGCCGTGGTGCTTCGTGTCTGAGTCCCCCCCCCCTCTGGAACGACAGAGGTTGTGGTCTGTCGTGGTGTGCCGGCCAGGTGGGTCCACGTTCACAACATGTTCGCTGACGTCCCCCCCCCTCTGCAACAACAGAGTGTGAGACTCGGGTGAGTTGGTCCGACCGCCTGGTTGACGTGGGCGACCGTCTAGGTTGACGTGGGCGACCGCCAGGATTAGTCTTGAGGCTATAGTGTGTGATGTTTTTGGTGTGTAGCGTCCAAACGAAGCATCGGATGAGAAAACGGAGGTCAGATTCGGAATCTACGTGAAATTTTGGGTTAGGAAGGATGTTTCCAGCGAAATCGGAGAGAAAAAATTTTCGGCTGACGTCCCCCCCCCTGGACAGCTTGCTTCCAGTGGACGGATTTTGTCGTGCGATAGCTCGTTTGAAAGCTAAGAGTGAGACAAATTCAGTGAAAGAATCGGCTTGTTCGTATCTGCCTTCGTTTAGATGTGAGACGCCATTTAAGATTTTGGGACATTGGTGAAAAACGACAGAGTTAGAATTTGGGACGTTTTGGGCTGTAGCTTCAAAACGAACTATCGGATTGGTAAACGGATGCCAGATTTGGAATCAACTTGATGTTATTGTCCAATGAGGATCATCATCCAATGAGAATCAAGCATTTCTTTATAAATAGCGAGCCTTCCACAGCGAGAATCATTCCATCGTTGAATCACACGAGTGACGGACGCACATTTTCTCTCTCCCTAGTTCCCTGTTCTATTATCCAACTAAAATGGTAAGTCGCTACTTCCCTCCCTCTCCTCCCTTGAACGTAAACTTAATACAATCTTTTTTCATTTTCAGGCATCTACTCCATCTACTGCACTAGTAGGACAAAATGGCGGTCAAACGTTACAAGGTTCGCTACGGTCAGATCATCTACAACTGAGGCCAGTGGAAGAAACAACCAAGGTACATAATCCTACACCGCTACAGCGTAAATTTAAACAAGCCTTGCGTTATGATGATCATAGCGTAGTACTCCAAACGGGAATGCTCCCTTCCACGGATGTCAAGATAATGCACAATCAGTATGGGGACTACATACTGATCCCCGTGAGTCCGTACATTCGCCACCAACTTGATACTATTGAGGAGTACGTGACATTAAATATGGACATTCCTACTCCTCTTGCTCAAGAGTGGAAGGCTAGAGATGACAAGGATACTCCCTATAGAAAGATTTGGGATGGTAATCACATTTGCCTACCGGTATCACATTGGTGTACTTACTATAAGAAGGATGGAGATCATTCAATACCCATCAGATGTGATGAGCTCGGAGAAGGTACTTGGGATATCCTTTTCAAAGTGAATGGGCTATATTATGGTCGACACAAGGATAATAAAATAGCCTCTCTCTCCATGCATATGGAATCCATCCTATATATTCCGAAACCACCCAACGTGGACGACATAATTGATCAAATCCTTAACAGCAGTGGTACGAAGCGCAAGTCGGAGAAGAATGCTACATCAAAACGCAAATCAAAGAAGGAGAATTGCTAGTCCTTTCCTAACTCTTCCCTATGACAATTCGCTTATGTGCTTTGAGTGTCGTAGACGTGGTCTTATTAGATACATTTTACTTCTTCGTTGCCATCATATCATTTGTGTATTTTGTCGTGAAAAGCATCGATGTAATTCTTCATTTTGTAATATGTTATAGAACGTTTCCTTAGATGTGTAAATTTCCGTTTTAGGCTTCTATCATCATTTTTATGGATTGTGAGGGTGAACCTGTACAGGAGCTCAGTGCCATTGCTATGAACAATTGGACATATCAGATTGTTAGTGTCTATCATCAACATGCCAACTGCGATCCCAATGTTGATCAATGGGCGAGAAAACACATTCATGGACTTAATCTGAAATATTTGCAAGACTATGGCTTTTCTTGTGAGAGTGCTCTTCTTATTGACTTTAAACGATGGTTAGCTGCTTTCAATGTTATACGCATCTTTTGTAATAATCCTGGTAAGGAGAGGAAAGTATTTCCCAATCTAATCATTGATGATATTTTGCTCCCACCTTGGGATAGTAGAGTGAATCAACATTATCATGAAGTCACAAAACGTTTTAAGGATTTGTGTGTTCCTATTTTGTCTGTTCGTTGTAGTAGCTACGTTCATAACCAATGCTTCTTTCCTCCTTACCTCAACACTGCCAAAGTCCTGTATGGTTATCATTGCTCGCTGTATGATAGTTACCAGCTGTATCTATTTTATCTCTTTCAAACCATTGATTTATAATGCATGCTTGTTACCATTATTCAATAAATGTTACTATGAGAAGAGTTGTTGTTTTCATGCAATGGATGGGTTAGATAAAGGGCGATCATGTCTTTCTCAAACGACTGCGGAACATTACGTTTTCATAGGCAAAGTTTAAAAGGAGCTGTTCAAGATTATGTGATAAAATTTCATAAAGATGAGACCGACATCGAAGCAGTGGTCGATGATGCTAGCACTCTATTTCTAGAGTTAATGAATACATTCTCTGATAGCATTATCATGGCGCGATTAGTTGCGAAAATTAAGTTTAGTCATTTTGGAAAGGAAGAGGTGGAAAGTCGCTCTTTCCATTTTGCTTCTTATTCAATGGAAGTGGTAGATCACCCCCAAGAATTTTTTAAAAGACATATGATAAAAATTGCTGAACGTCTTAACGCATTTAACCATCATGGTAGCAGTCTAGTGATTGAAGCGATTTCAGATATTCACATTCAACTTTCCATAAAGAAAAATTGAAAATGCAGTGGTACTTGATTGTAGCACAACTGGTTTTCGAGCTATGTCTGCTCACTCTCGAAGTATATTCCTTCTGTACATGCGTCTATTATTTAGAAAAGGCTAGCAAATTCATATCTTCAAAAAGACTTGCTATAGACATCAGTAACGGTGAAACTATGTGTTGTGATGTATGTAAGCGAAAGGATGGAAATGAAAAGCGCATCTTCAAGAGATGTAAGCATGCTTTTTGTCAACGCTGTTTCATACGTAATTGCATTCAACTTTGCCAATGTTACCACTGTGATATTGCTCATTTCGAGTGTCACTTATGTCGCAATAGTTAGTACCTATGCAAATGTGGTAAAGATAGGTTTTAGCAAAGACTAACACGGAAAATGGCGAAACGTAAAATGACGAAACGTAAAAGTCAAAAGTTTTCTTCAGCCATTCAAGCTCTCCGACGAATGAAAGCAAATCAGCGATACAATGCTATACGACATGCTAACGATAAATTCATTTGTGAAATTATTTCTCATGTGAGGAAGTTGAGGACGAAGAAATTAGCGCCAAAACAACGAAAGTTACTTAAGCGATATGCTACAAAATTGCGTTTCATCTCCAATCCTAAAGTCGCCCTTCAAAGAAAGAGGAAAACTCTAACACAAAAGGGTGGTTTCCTTTCAGCAATACTTCCAATGATAGCTCCTGCCGTGGGCAACCTATTGGGAAATATCTTTGGCTCTAAGCGTTAATTATGCAAATGTTGAGTCTCAAAGTAATAAAATGGATTTCAGACTTCAATGTGATAAAGTTCTGACTGTATCAGGTCCATCTCATGCAGGTAAAACTGTTTTCACGCTGAATTTATTGGATAAAAGAAGGGAGTTGTTTAAGGAACCTATCAATCGAGTGATTTGGTGTTATGGTATTTATCAACCGTCGCTGTTTCAGGAATTGCAAAGTCGCAACTTTATTCGACATGAAGGAATTATTCCAGTGGATAAACTTCAGTCTAATGATGTTGTTGTATTGGATGATTTATTAAAAGAAAGTAAGAATTCAAAAGATGTTACAGATATGTTTACTCGCGCAGCACACCATAAAAGGTGCTTTATCATCTATATTACACAAAATTTGTTTCCTGATGGAAAAGAAGCTCGTACACGAAACCTGAATACACACTATTATGCTATTTTCAAGAATCCGCGAGATAAAAGTCAATTTGAAATTTTAGCGCGACAAGTTGCACCCAGAGGATCAAAAGCCTTAATTGAAATTTTTCAAGCAGCTACTGAAAAACCATACGGTTACTTATTCATTGACTTTACGCAAGAGTGTCCGGAAGAATTTAGATTTCGAAGTGATATTTTGAAAACTCCCATGATTATCTACAAACTATGAGTTCTTATTCTCGCATGATTGTTATTCCTCAGGATGAATATGTACAATTGACTGCCATGCAGCAAGTAAAGCAACCTCTTGCAAATCAAATGTATAGGAAAGAAATAGATTATCAGCAAAATGTTCACATCAAAGATCCACATCGTGCTGTATTATTACAATCGGAAACTGTTGAGCAATTGAAAAACTTGAAGAATAAGATGCGTGACTCTGTATCGACTGCTACACCTTTAGCATCTCGCGCACATGCCATATCTCTTTTCAATAGTATTGAGCCCCATCTCAATGTAAATGATAGAGGAGAAATCATTACAGATGAAAATAAAGTGATTGATGCTTCACGTTATGAAGACTTGATTCAGTATGCGACACGTAGAAAGCGCCGTCAGGGCTATGTTCCACCTGGTTGGTCATACTTTCTTAAACTATTGAAAAAGCATAATGTGCCAAAATTTGCTTTGAATAATGAGACATTGAAAGAACTTGATTCAACAGTGGCTACTACTCCAATGCTTCAGACGATGAAAATGCCAACAAATTGGTTTAAGGCGTCACCTGCTACATCCCCTCCCACACTCACTAAGCAAACAAGAGGAAGAACTCGACGTAGATCTACATCGCCACTAAAACTGGTAAAAGGAAAACGTAAAACAGCTCCTCCCAGGAAATACATGTTCTCAGATTATTAATATGAAGCAGATGTGTTGCTTGCCATGTAATGAGCCGCCAGAGGTGAATGTCGTTGTCACTTGCACTTGCTGCGCCAGCTCTCATAATGAAACCCCTAAGCAATGTGAACACGATCGCAAAACCGCTAAAGCTAAATGCTGCAGTTGTTGTAAATGTAGAAAGGGAAGAAAACAAAAAGATGAGAAGGAGGAAAAAGAGTCAGTCGTCATCGACTGAACGTTTGAAGTCAATCTATTATGATGTAAAACATCCGGCAGGATTTGCATCTATCAAGAAATTATCAAAAGCGAGTGGTCTTCCACAATCACAAGTGAAACGATGGTTAAAGGGTCAGGCTACCTATACACTCCACAAACAAGCGAAAAAGAAGTACCGCACCCGCCATTATATTGTTCATGACATCGATGAACAGTGGCAAGCAGATTTGTGCGATGTTGCCTCCATTTCAAAACATAACTCGGGCAATAATTTTATTTTAACCGTCATTGATATTTTCTCGCGTTATGCGTGGGCTCAACCTTTAAAAACTAAAGAAGGGAAAGGAGTAGCAAAAGCATTCCAAACAATTTTTCGAGAAGGTCGCATTCCAAAAAGAATTCAGAGTGATCAAGGAAAAGAGTTTGAAAATCAGCATGTGACAAGATTATTTGAGAGGCATGACATTGAGTTGTTTAGTGTAAAGAGCGCTTATAAAGCTGCACTCGTTGAACGTTTTAATCGCACATTAAAAAATCGTTTGTGGCGACATTTTACTGCCAACTTGACACAAAATTGGACAAAGGTTCTACAAGATACACTCCATGCCTACAATCACTCTATCCATCGTTCTATTGGACTCAGACCAGTAGATGTAAATGCTAACAATGTAGATAAAGTGCGCGAATCATTCCAACGTAAACGCACTCATGTGAAAAGTGATGTGAAAATTGGCGATAAAGTTCGTATCTCAAAAGTGAAAAGTGTTTTTGCTAAAGGGTACCTCCCGAATTGGACAGAGGAGGTATTTACAGTATCAAGGATTAATCAAAAAGACTCTCCGACCACCTACAAGTTGAAAGATTACGATAATGAAGAAATTGAGGGTAGCTTTTACCGCGATGAGATTGAGGTAGTCACTGAAAGTGAAACATATTTGGTAGAGAAAATCATTCGATGTAAAAAACGGCAAGGTGAAGAATGGTGTCTTGTTAAATGGACTGGTTATCCTTCAAGTATGAACTCTTGGATGCGTCGTGCCGACATCTTTCATCTAAGTGATCGACAGTGATTCATGCAAAGTTGTAACTAACAATGTTTAGGGTTTGAGCTATGAATCCAACTGCCTCATTTTATTCACGACCCTCCTACGTAAGTGGTGGAGGACAAATTTACATCGGTGCTCGCCGCCAACGTGGAGGTAGCATACTTGGTGCACTGAAATCTGTTGTAGCACCTCTCATATCCAATGTCGGTAGATCTTTAAAACGAAATGTTTTAAGTAATGCCGTTGGCTTTGCTGGTGATGTTGCTAGTGATCTTTCCAGAGGTAGAAGTTTCAAGAGCAGTTTGTTGAATCGTGGGAAGGAACGCGGTTTAAAAACATTGAAGCAGACCATTGCTGGTGTTACTCAAGGAAAGAAATCACCTAAACGAATGAGAAAAGGAAGGAGGAAACATCGCGGAGCTGGTAAGGTGCAATCTTCAGTCAAAAGGCATTCACGCAAACGTCGCAGAGGCTCTAATCATTCATCAGGCGCTAAACGACGACGCTGCTATAACTTCTAATCATGGAGTGTAAAACTTCCGGTTTTTGTTTGTTCGATCAACAAGCCATACAGACAGATATTCTTAGTTCAAGTATTGTAGATTATCATCCTCGAACAGCTGAGAATGCTGGCCCCATTGAATTTGTTATTCCTGGTGGTAGTGATGACTACATAGATTTGAGTTATGCGATGCTTGATTTGAGGTTTAGAATTCAGCAAGCAGATGGAACTGCTATTGACGATGCACATAAAGTTGGACTGAACAATTTACCATTGACTACATTACTTCGCGATGTTTCTCTAACGATTGGAGAGCAGCAGGTGGAAGGTGGTCAAAGCGATTATCCCTATAAATCATATTTCACTCATGTATCGCAGTTTCATCCAGCAGCACAAAAAAGTCATATGGAAGCCATGGGATGGTACAGAGATGAAGCAGGAAAATTTGATGTTGAAACAAACAGTGGCTTTGTAAAGCGATCTGCTATGATTAAAGATAGTAGAGTATGTCAGCTATATGGTCCGCTGAATTTAGACTTCTTTAGACAGTCAAAGTTTTTACTCTGTAATACCAGCATGCGACTCAAGCTGACATTGAATAAGCCTGAATTTGCGCTGAATGCATTTGCTAAAGTTGACAATTTTAGAATTCATGTGGAAGATATTGCACTTTACATTCGTCGAGTAGTACCGAATCCAAGTGTCATTAGAGGGCATGCTGAAGGTCTTAACCGCCAAAATGCCATTTACCCCGTTCAGCATACAAAGCTTCTCACCTTTACAATTCCGAAAGATCAAAAGAGTTTCATGAAAGATGGCCTCTTTCCATCGGAAGCACCGAAGCTCCTCATGGTGGCAATGGTTGAAAATGATGCATTTAATGGTAATATAAAGAAGAATCCTTTCAATTTTAAACACAATCAGTTAAGTGAAATTGCTTTACGTGTTAATGGTGTGAGTCATCCTGGTCCACCCTACAAACCAGATTTTGCTTCGGATCAATTTATGCGCAGTTATGTTGATTTTATGGATGTCTTTGGCTTTTACAATACGGATGATACCAACGGACTGACTATGAAAGAGTTTAAGAGTGGATATACTATTTATGCATTTGATTTGACTGCTGACAGCGATATTAGTGCACCCTATCGTCAAGCGAACGTGCCTCATAATATTCGTTTGGATTTGACGTTCAAAAGAACACTACCTGAGACGATCAATGTATTAATTTATGCAGTCTTCGATTCAAATATTGAAATTACAAAGTATCGTGACGTGATTCTTCAGTATAATCGTTAATGAGTTGGTTGACTGCTGACGATATTAAGACTAAAGTGCAGCATAATGCAGACGAAGCGACGTTGAAAGCTTTCGATAATGTCTATTCACTCGATACCTTACCACCTGCAGTAAATCACTATCCCATCTTTATTGTGCTAAACACTCATTCACAGAATTTAGGCGGTGAGCATTGGAAAGCGATCTTTATTGGAGAAGACCGACGTGGTGAACTATTTGACTCTCTTGCTCAACCTCCAAATATACCAACACAGCAGTGGTTGAGAAAACATACGCGTCAATATCAGCGAAATGAACGCATACTACAACATCCACTTTCATCAACGTGTGGTGCTTTTGTACTGTACTTCATCTTAAAACGTTTACATGTATCTCGATTTGCATCTATTATTCAAAACTTTTCATGTAATCCATCCTCTAATGAAAAAATGATTTGTAAGTTCTATCATGATTTGAAATAAAAACATCATGTTGGAAAAATTGTTTTTTATTTTACAATCCGCTGGGTACGTACATACTCAATGAGATAGTCTAGGATCATATTTGCTTGTTCATGAGATTTTAGTCCAGTAATGATCACTTTACTATTATGAAAGATTGCCACATGCACAGGCAACCAACAACTAATGAGAGCTGCAGGAAAAAGTTCGGGTTCATAACACAAACTGTAACTGCTGGTACGAATCTTCAAAAATGATAGACTGTCACTCAATTGAGTAGAGATCACCATATTGTCCACAGTCAGATTCGACATCACACACCTCTCCCTCTTCCATATCCGACGTAGTAGTCTTTGTAGCTCTAAGCGCATTGACTGCGCCGATGAATGAGAAAGGGCGCCGAGAATCTGTACAGTCCCATTTGGGAAGAGTTGAAGATTCCGTGAATTGTTCATCTTCACCACTAACATTTGAGGACGGCCCGGGTAATACTTGCTGTTTGGAAGCTGTTGGCGTAATGTTGTGAGATCGATTTTGGTGTAGAGTCTGAAGCGACGGAGAATGTTGACGATGGTGTAGCGATGGCGCTTCATGATGAAAGAATGAGTAAATTGAGCGATGTACCTTCCTTTTATACTTTTCCCAACTACCTTGATGAAATGTGAAGTTAGTATGAAGTTGGGAATGATAGAGTTGAATTCGCCGATTGTTGACGCGCAGCCAGATGCGATTTCCAATACGTGAATGTCTTTTCATATAGAAGTATTTCAAGTCCTTCATGATATGATGTAGAGATTGAAAATGACGATAAGATAAAACAAACTCTCTTCTCACATTTCCAGTTGAATCTTTGAAATAGACGTTTCGATCATGATCCGTTTCAATACGTTGTAGGGAATCTAATTTCCAACTCATGGTGCGTGGTAATCATATCTGATTAAGATTTGCATAGTAGGGCGATGAACTCACGACGAATAAATGTCATGATGGAGCGATGTATGTATCTTCTATACTTCTCCCAATTGTATTTGCGAAATGAGAAACAGTTTGCGGAATGAGAATGGTAGATTTGAATTTCATTTCTGTAATGTTGAAGCCAAACTTGATCACCCAAGGAGATGAATCTTAATGTTTCAAAATATTCCAAATCCCTCATGATATCATTGAGGTTGACAAATTGTCGCCATGTTAATGTAATTCCTCTTGATGTATGACCATGAGAATTTTTGAAATGTACGTTTCCATCACGATCAACTCTGATATATTGTAGAGAGTCCAAAATCCAAGTCTTCATGATGTTATGCAAAGTTGCAGATTAGCAATATAAAAATGTCGTTTTATCATATTTTGCTTAGCAATGCGGCTACAAAGAGATTTACTAGCAATCGAGCCGCACTCTTTTCTACTCCCATTGATCATGCACAACAGCTAAATGGGAATTGGGAAGTGGGTGTCACTCAACTTGTTTATAGCAACTGTGTCTATACTTTTGATCATGAGGTGATGACTATTAATATGAGGCGTACAGCTGCTTATCAATGTGAAAAGGGGTGCCGAATATACATTCCACAGTGGCCAAAGAAAGATCTCTTATCATGTAAAAAGTTTATATATGATTTCTTGAATAAAGCGTGTAAACATATTGTCCAATTTACTCCGCACAATGATGATTATAATTATGTACATCATGTAGTTGAGAAAGATTGGATTGTTGGTTTAAGTCCAAGTTTAAGAAATGATTTAGGCTACCTCGCTAGCGCCTTAACAAGCTATGATAATTTTAACGTTAATTACCACATAAGTGGTCATAAACAGTTAATATATCGAGAGGAAGCTTATTATGTAGATCTTATTCCAAGAAATGAGAAGACGTTGGTGAAGAAGATTGTGATTAAGCCAAGAAAGACAAACATGACTCCTGAAACATTATTGAAGAAATTTAATTATCTCCTTCGAGTTGATGACAAACAAGTGGCAACATTGACTTATATTAAATCATCTAATCATATTGCAATAAGCAAATTAAATGATGATGATCTAGTATTAGTTTGTTCAAAAGATTTTCATCAGTTCTTACGACATCGTTCTGCAGCTGTTCATGGAAAATCTGATATGCAACATTTACCATGTGAAAGGTCAAATCAATTTGATACAGAATGGGCCGTATCTTTATACAGAAAGTGTGTAGAGCCTTTTGGTGGTTTCTTACATGAAACAAGAGTGTTGATGCCTCGCATTATTACTTCGGTTAAATTGGTTGTAGATTATTTAAATGAAGTGATTAATGAGCAACATATTTCATTTTCTGAAAAAGAAGGTACTTTGTCTCTCACTATAAATGGAAAAGGTATTGAACTAATTATGGATAAAACTCTAATGGACATTTTGGGTTTTGATCAAAATATCTTTAAAAGTGGTACTGTAACCAAAGCTAGCGCAGACATGTCGCTATCGCGTCGTATTAACTATTTTCAGATATATTCCAATATTGGTGAAGATGTACGTGTGGGAGATGTTGAAGCTCCATTGCTAGCAATGATACCATACCAGCCAAAAAGCTGCAGTATTTTATCTGAGCATACTTTCAAGAAAGTGCATTATACAAAGCTGAAATCAAACTACATCCCACAAATTGATATTGCCATTTATGATGATGCTGGTGCGTTGATTCCTTTTCATAAAGATGCTGTGACAAGTATTACACTCCATTTCCGAATGAAGAGTTAATGCAAAAGTATGCTAATATATTTTTCCAATGTGAATAATATGGAAAGTGAAAATAAGGACTCGTTTCTAATCTACTTGCCCAGTAATGCTTCTATGAATAAATTTCCCAAAAATAAACCATCAGACTATCGAGTAGAATTAAATCGGCCACTGCATTTAGAAGGTGAATGGGAAGTTGGCGTTTCTAGTATTTGCTATGATAGCAATATTCAGAATGTGAATGATTTGGAAGAAATGATATTGACTCCTCGCACCCATGATGGAATAACGATGAATAATGCATTTCAGTTCCCATACAATTTAACATCAGATGGAAAGTGGAACTATGAATGGATTCAGATAAAATCAGATTCTTATGAGCCATTTGGGAATGAGAAAATTATTAAGGCATTCAACAGTGGTAATACTTCCATCATGAAGAATAAAAATCAGAAAGCTTATGAGTTTACTATCTATCATTGGAGTGGGAGACAGTTCCTCCGCTTTCATTCTTTTACTAAAGGTCTTACGCTGAGGTTGGATAGTGAATTCTATCCACATCTTGGTTTTGGTCATGGACTACATCTAACGTCAATTGCTACTGCAAATGTTAAAAAAGTTTATTCAACTCGAATCAACAAATTTCATTATAGATTTAAAATATTTGATGAAGATGTTGTAGAATGCGAAGAACGCATCATTTTGAAAAAGCGTGGTGTTCAACCTTTATCACTTATTGAGTTAGTAAAACGATGGAATGAGACTGTGGGTAAGAAGTATGGAGAGAAAATTATGGCGGACAAAAATAAGTTGGTTATTCAGAAATATAATGACAAACTTACAGTTTATTTCTCTCCAACCTTGCGTCATTTTGTAAGACATTATACGCCTATTATTGGAAGCGGTGTGGTGTATGGTTCTCATGAATATCACACTAAAGCTGATTCAGTTAATGATGAATGGTGGGTGGACATCTATGGCGATCGCATCAAGAAAATTTACCAGTCTTATGAAGAATCTAAAGTTGCTATCAATATAATGCCGCGTCTATATCATACAGTTGAAAGCTTCATTCATGTAGTAAATCCTTATATACAACAGAAGTTGAAGCATGTGATGAAAAGTAAATATGATGTAAAGACACACCACATTTCGTTTTCAATTGAAAAACAACGCGTTGTTCTGAAACTGGGTGATGACATTCAATGTCAATTGAGTAAAAATTTGAAAAAACTCTTTGGCTTTTCAATGCTACAAACTGTGTTTGCTGCTGCGCATACGATTGGTATAGAAACACCAATGACACTTGATAAACATGAACAACACCTTTACATTCAAAGTGATTTGATTTTACCTATTTCTGTTGGCGAGAAAAAAGAATACATTTTACGTGATTTCATTCATGATAAAGACGCTTCATATGGAATAGTCGAGAAGATGTTTGAATCTATTTTCTATCATCCCGTCGTCAAACAAACTATACCCTCTATTGCTATCAAAATTACCAATGGTTTACAAGAGTGTATCCATGTGAAAGATACTAAATCCCTCGTAACTTTAGTGTTTCGGAAAACAAAGTGAAGTCATTGTGATATGTTTATTGAAATAAAAATATGTATATGAAAAAGTCTTTTCACAGATATAGGGGGAATGGGCTGACTGTAGGCATATATTCACAAGGAAGAAACGATCTCATGCGATACATAAAACAACCATGTATATCTACAAAAAGCAACATCAAAATACTGAGTTAAAGTTGATTATGTCAATACATCTCCTGAATGTGGTAGCGTGAGTTTTATTCTTTTGGGTGGAGGTATGTTTGTGTCAGGATGTCCATGTGGAAGAGATGTGTTATGTCCTATCCAACACCTCTTATCCTCCCATGCTGAAAGTGCTCGTTTCTTGAACGTGTACGTTTTCACAGTATGAACTTGAGATTTTAAGATTGTCATATTGACAAACGTTATAGTTTTATTTTTATAGGCCTTCTTATAGGACCGATGTTTCATTTTATGAACAATGGATTTTGATATACCTTTAGCACGCTTAATACTATCTGCACATTCTTTTAGTTTCATGGAATACATTTTAGGACGGAGGAGAATCATTTCATCTATTTCCTTTCCTGCTGTTTCATCCTTAAAACAACCAAGTTTGGCTTTATTCTGTATGGAATAGAGTGGATGAGTGGGATTGTAGTTAGATGTATCGAAATATTTTTCTAATGACTTACCTACTTCATTAAAATTTAAATCTTTTTGAGTGGTAATTCCTAAAAAGAAACTATCTGTATCACCACCCAGCAAGCGAACCTCTTTTACGAGAGGGCATGGTTTTAATATTTTGTAGAAGAGTTGATACATTTCAAGCTTGGAATAATCTAAAACGGCTTGCCCAATATAGATGGGTTTGCACAACTCAACTTCTGATTTAATCATTTTAACACCTACAAGATCCTCATCGATGATGTCTCTATCAATGAAAAGAGGTGATGAGGTCAATTTGTGATATTTTTGTTCATCAACGACTAGTTTGTAATTCATACGTTTTCTAACATCCTCCATGGTCTTTCCGAATAGACTATTATTCTTATATTTATAAAAATCCTTTTCAAAATTATTTTGGGCGAGTGCACGTTTTTGACTGTTACTATCTATGTAGGGTTTGAGGAAGGCTTTCTGTCTAAATTTGATAATGCGGTGAACTGACTTTAGAAGCATGCCCATTTCTAAATAGAATTTTAATATGCAGAAGTGTACGAGATAATTTTTCTTATCATATTGGGTGAGTAAAAGTTTGCGGCATGGTTTGTACCTTGGCTGTCCACACTCTGTTAAGTTATTATGAAATTGTGACATGAATGGTGAAAACATATCTTCAGTCACTTCGCCAGATTCAGGTGCGAGTGGGAAATCAGCAGTTTTATTTTTAATACTATTTGGATAAATCAAATCCACTTCAAAATAATATCCCCAATCACCTTCATCTGGAATATTCAGTATGTTTGAAGGGTTGGAGTAATACTCAAGCTCATTTTGATTTAACCAACTAAACTCGGAATGAGGTAGTGGTTTAGACAGTGAACTGCCATATAAATTATTTTGGTCATAGTACTTTAGGTGGATATGATCATCACCTACTGTTTCAGATTTTATATGATGTTTATTTACAAATGTGAGACCACCGCGTATTCCGCGCTCAAATATATTATACATCTCCGGGTCTTGTAAGAGATGAATGGTCTCACCAGTCATTTTAAAGGCTGATTTAAAGGACATGGCTGGTAGACTGACAAAGTGGATAGGATCTAATTTGTCTTCTTCTAATGCCACTCGTCGAAACTCCTGAAAGACATCAGCCAGCAAAATGACATCTAATTCTAAGTAAGCGATCATATAATCGCCAAACGTTTTACAATTAAATTTTAACCATGCCTCTTGAGCATGTTCATAGTCCTCTACTGGACAATCTTCACCCGTCAAATCGTTTTTGAATTTGTCAATGGAAGGAAGGGTTGTTTCATTTAGTTTAGACATTGAGCTAAAATACGCATAAGGAAAGACTCCTTTGCGAGTGATTATTTCATCCGTTAAGTTTGGATAGTGTTTCTTCAAAGTTTGACTATGGGGAAGAAACTTGAGATTACGAACGAGAGAAGCTAGTGACGCTGACATGAATTGAAATGAATCTAAAAATTTTATTTCGAAGAAGACTGTCTTATTTTCTTTAGTTTTATCTACTGGTACTTTTGCTGTCATTGCCATGAATTTTTCTCTCGTTTGTGCTATTACATTAAACTGCCACGATTTCATCTGGCTCAACCCTCCTTTTATGAGCATATGACTGTCATAGCCCTTAAAGTTATGAAAAATGACGGGTAGTACACGACGTCTCAACCTAAGTGAAAAGTTACATTTGGAGCAGAGTGCGTTTCTAAATTTACCAGTGATGTGATCATGATCACGCACTTTCTTAATTTTATCGTCATCAAACGTTTTATGACATTTAGGACAGGATGTGCAACTTTCAAATTTTTGTTTGTCTTCATCTGACATATGTAGTGACTTACGCTGCAATTGGGAATCATATGATTGTTGAAATTTTGCAGCTTTATCGAGAAATTCTAGAAATTTTGAAATGCAATCTTCACCTTGCCAAGTATGCATTTTGTTTTGTCTATTCCTAAAGTGGTCATGCCATACTTCATAGCAGGATATGGCTGCTGGCTTGTGGATGATATCATCAATGTAGCATTCTATGTCTGCGTAAATGACACGCAGGGGACTTAATTCGTCACCATTATCCCTATGTGAAAATATTTTATCTTTGGGCATGCGTTCCATTTGTAATTTACCTCGCTTGCACCATTCATAGTGAGTTTCAAATTTATCTTTACTCCAAAATGAGCGGATGCAGCGGTCGCATACAAAATGTTCACCTCTTTTAGAGTGCCCCAAGTGAGTGTACAAGCGAGAGATTTTGGGAATACCACAGTAGTGCCATTCCTCGCTATCATCTTGTTTTACTAATAAGAGGTTGACTACACGTTCATAACAAGTTGAACGTGAATTATAGCGGGCACCCTTCAACCCCTTCTCCCACACGTGAACGACAATTTTAATCTTATTATGTTTTTCGAACGTTTCTACATCTTTGATTTTCATGTTGTTACTATCACAACCTTCAAAGTCTAGTTCATCCTCCCACTGTCTATAGCTATAGGTGCGATCTCGATGCGCGTTGATATCATTATAGTGAAGGATGGATAGGACTGCATATTTGAAACACTGTGATTTACAATCAACATTGATGACAGCTTTCTTATTATACAACGTTTTTGGAAGTTTAAATGTGCCTCGAGCTGCATGACTTTCTAATAGGGAAATTTTGAATATGGCTGAGTCCACACCATCAAAAATGAGAGCGCTGTCGCGTTGATTGAATTTATCTACATTTGATTTTAAACATTGAATGTGAAAATTTAGCCAAGACTCGCAGTCTACAACTTCGGTTGCGGAAGAGGAAGGAACATGAAACTGTATTCTCTCCGTCACTTGACCCGTTTGAAAATCTATTTTAATATATTTTAGTTTAAGGTAGATGAGCGCCTTCATTCTAAAATTGTCTAAATTATTGAAGAGCGCTTCGATAATGTTAGAATTTTGAAGGAGCCACTCAGGAAAATCTACAATTTGAGTATTGGACTCCATGCAGTAGTCGCGTACTAAATTATTATGTGAAACATTAATGAGGGAGATGGTAGAGGTACCGTTGGT
The DNA here is from genome assembly GCA_907163375.1 of Prostheceraeus crozeri. Lineage (NCBI taxonomy): Eukaryota > Metazoa > Platyhelminthes > Polycladida > Euryleptidae > Prostheceraeus > Prostheceraeus crozeri. The sequence goes on along the minus strand of CAJQUW010012566.1, from coordinate 7,626 downwards.
GTAGTGATCATTTGCATGCGTGTGTTGAAGTCTGTGCGAAGATCGCTGAAAGTGACTATCAAAAGAAAGAGGGCACAAATCGCAAGGAAAGGAGATGTCATCGTCAGAATCAACTTCACCTCCGGAGATTGACGCCGCTTTGCGTTGACACACACGTTGTTTGATGTGTCGAAGGAGACTGTGCTTCCTTGTAAACATATGTCCGCAGTCGGCACATTCCCACTCGTTGCCTTGCCGCGAGAGTCCTGAGCTGGAACTCACATCACCTGAAAGAGAAATCATTCTTTCATCTCTGTTCAAGCCTCAGTGTAGTGTTACAACCTACCTTGACTCAATAACTCTAAACTTTCCTCGAGAAGAGAGGGCGTTGGTGATGAAGTTGATGCCTGAAATTGAGGAAGATGCTATTAGTCACACGTTTGAGGGAGATGAGAGAGGAAATTTTCAACTTACCATTTCAACGAAATCAAGTTTAAGGTTGATACTTCTACAAGATAGAGACTTCACTCAAATTTGGAATTCACGAGATAGCAGTTCACTTGTACACCTCAAATAATAGTCAAAGAGAGAGATCGTGCGTTCGTCACTTGTATGATTCACAGATTAAATGAAATGACCTGAATGTCACTTTGCTTATATACTTTCATCCTCTTCATTCATTGGATGTTCATTCTGATTGGCTGCTTGTGTATACTTAAGAATAGGAAAAATGTTAAAGTTATCATTATTCAAAGTCAGCATTTCAAAGACAACATGACAAGTCCTCCAACAACACCAAATACCGCATTGGAGTTCTCCTCTCCATATACATCAGCAAAGGTGCTCGTTACACCAAATGCACCAAGAAAGGCGAAGGTGGAGAAGACATACAATCTCGACAATATACGAAAGTTATCATTATCGGAGGAGGATGAAGAGGAGTTGCCCGACCTAACAGGCATACGGTGGAAATATTTACAATATGATGCCGAAGGGGTGATGGAGATGACCAGCAAGTCGCACTTGCATCAAATATGGGAGTGGTACACCCCTAACTCCCAACCGCGAACCGTGGCGGAGTGGGCGTACATTGAGAAAGTGAGGGACGCTGCAGAAGAACGTTTAAAGCAGCTCAACTGTTTTTGTGATCTATGTGAAGCCAGACTCTGGGACGATATTGACGATGAAGACCTTTTGAAATACATGCCATAATAAATGTTTATTTCGTATTATCTTTGCTTTCATACTGACTTACTTGAATGGGGTTTTAGTGAATAATTTAACCATGTATACTTTTTCATTTGGAAATAGTAGCACGCTTAGTTTAACTTGTAAATCTTATAACATTTCATATGGACGATGATGGTAGATGAAATAGTGTCAAATAAATTAAGATAGCTTACACTTCTGATACAGGGATAGCAATCGACTGCGATCCATGTGTAAAGAGCTTGTTAGACTACGGATGGGCTTAAGTGGATGATTTAACCATGTATACTTTTTCATTTGGAAATAGTAGCACGCTTAGTCTAACTTGTAAATCTAAAAACATTTCATATGGACGATGATGGTAGATAAAATAGTGTCAAATAAATTAAGATAGCTTACACTTCTGATACAGGGATAGCAATCGACTGCGATCCATGTGTAAAGAGCTTGTTAGACTACGGATGGGCTTAAGTGGATGATTTAACCATGTATACTTTTTCATTTGGAAATAGTAGCACGCTTAGTCTAACTTGTAAATCTTAAAACATTTCATATGGACGATGATGGTAGATAAAATAGTGTCAAATAAATTAAGATAGCTTACACTTCTGATACAGGGATAGCAATCGACTGCGATCCATATGTAAAGAGCTTGTTAGACTACGGAAGAGAGAAGTGTGTTATGTTGCGTGTGGCGCGTGAGTGTCCTCCCATTTCATTCCATTCATCAATTCGTCTCATTGATAGAGACAGGTAGAACTCATGGTTCTCATAACGTATGCAATGGAAAGTTTTAGGCAACCTTCGACAGTTGGCTAAATGTCGCCCTGGCGCGAATGCATACTACGTTGAGACAGAGGCAATCACTTGCAAACATGACGCAGAGAGGTTTAACAAGATTGACCATTGCCGAATGTCCCTTGCGGTATACATAGCTACGGGTTTCACCGCCGCCCTTTACAGGAACGCCCGTCGAAAGGAAGTATTACACCGAACTTCATTTGCAACGTTCAAGTTGACTGATAGCAGATTCAACTAAATGATAGTATTCGCCAGTCCGAAGACTGCCCAGGGCAAACCGCGAGGAGGTTCTATCATGTCTTGCCCCATGGTGGCCCTTAAGAGAGCCGATGGTTCGTTCTCGGGAGTAACAAGATGACTATTGGCTTGAATAGTCAATGGGTATGACGGTTAGGTTGTCATAGACCCTATACCGCCGAGGTCGTACTGGTGCATCTGGCACCTTTCGGATGCGAGTGGTATTTGGAGTCCACACCCCATCCGTCCAAACGATCCTCTTGATCTTCCCCTTCTTCTCATCCTCCTCATCCCACTCGTCGAGGATGACGAACTCGGGAATGCCGTTGTCTTCATCGGTGAAGACGGGAATGTTGTCGGTAGATGTCGCTTCCATCGTGACTTCAAATTGAATGAGAAGCGCTACAATCTTCTGGTTTATATAGGGTTTTCAACAATGAATTGCTCAACAGCGAATCAGAATGCTTCAGGGATAGCAATCGACTGCATAATGTTCAAGTTGACTGATAGCAGATTCAACTTAATGATAGTATTCGCCAGTCCGAAGACTGCCCAGGGCAAACCGCGAGGAGGTTCTATCATGTCTTGCCCCATGGTGGCCCTTAAGAGAGCCGATGGTTCGTTCTCGGGAGTAGCGTCATCCTACAGCCTACCAATTCTGCTGAGAGAGTCAAAGACTCTCTCTTTGGTAGCACTGTCGACTTCCACACTAACTGGCACATGACTAAAAATTGGAATGTAGCGCCATTCCGTTGGATTGACAGCAGTTGCTGTCATCGGATTGCCAATCCGAGCAAGATTGTTGTGGACTCTGTCTTGCTCCTCTAGCCTGACGAACTCCTCAAATAAATTTCGCGGCCTTAACTGCGGTCCGCGAGGAGAGCTGACTTGACTGTTCGGCGTCTGCATGATTGAAATGAAATGAAATGAGAGGCAGTGGTTTATATACCCCTCTAACGCGACGCAACGTTCAAGTTGACTGATAGCAGATTCAACTTAATGATAGTATTCGCCAGTCCGAAGACTGCCCAGGGCAAACCGCGTGGAGGTTCTATCATGTCTTGCCCCTAGGTGGCCCTTAAGAGAGCCGATGGTTCGTTCTCGGGAGTGACGTGATGGGGTGGTGAAGGCGGGCAAAGATCTGCAATGAAAATGATATGTATTAGAATAGGATATACTATCTTATTTACTTTTTCACTTACCAAGTTAGTCATCCTTAGGTAGTCTCGCGCGTTTCCGAATCGAAAATTTGTGGAGATGGCCGCGCATTCGTAAGCTGGCGTGGAGGCATTTTTTCGTGGGATGACCATTGTAGCATAGGATGGATTCGTCTAAATTCTGGTTTACGAGTACTTCGCCGGCCAAATGATTGTCCCGAATAGGGATGTGAAATTCAAACAAACGATCCTCATTCACACGTTCCCACTCATCCCTCATGCGCTCCAACTTCTCACACGCCTGCCTCTCATCACCCCGCCGAGCCACAGTCCTCTCCAACTCAACATTCCTCGCTCTCAACACACTCATCTCCTTCATCATCTCCTCAAACTTCGCCTCTGCATCTCTCATTCTTCTCTCCGCAGCACTCGCCCTCTTCTCACACGCATCATTCTTCTCTTCCAACTCTCGCGTCTTATTCTTCAAATCAGTCACACAACGCCTCATTCTAATGTTTTCATCCGCCACCTCCTTCGACTTCAAATCCTTCTTTTTCAACTCATCCAACTCCTTCACAACTTCATCCTTCACTTTCTTCAAACTCTCAAACTTATTCACTAACAAATCATGCGCCATCTGCTGCGAAACATGCCTCTTCTCTTCATCCTTCAACCACCTCGCCGACTGCATACGAATCCCACCACTCTTCACTTTTGGGGAAGATGAGCTCTTCGGGGGGTCGGTGATGACGATGTTGGACACCTCCGATGACGAAGAGCTCAACTTCCTCACACGCTTCCTCACACGCTCCCTATCTAAATCCACATCATCCTCATCATCACTCTCAAGCACTCTCTTCCGCTGCTCAATCTCACCCTCCAACGACGCAACCGCTCTCGCCAACTCATCATTCTCAACAACATTCTCAACAACATTCTCAACAACATTCTCAACAACATTCGCAACATTCGCCAACATTCGCTCCCTCTCTTCCACAATCAACTGCGTAAATCTCAAATCAGTCACTAAACCACCACTACAGTCAGCATGCACTCTGTAAAAACGCGCCTCATCCTCATCACCCTTCAGCACTCTACACTTCACGCAAGCAACCCTATTCAAGACAATCATGTGGCCGGTGCCCGCCTTCTTCACATGAGCTTTGGCGTCCGCACTGCGATTAACTCGCCCACAAGAGCACATTTTGATATGGTATTTTCTGTTTCTGTCGTTTGCCATGTTAGATTTATCGTTAGCTGTAAGATAATGAAATTTGTATAAGTTTGGAATCATGTAGTACAGTCATATTCCTAAAGAGTGTAGTGAGTGGCACTCGATCCCGTCGACAGCCCGAAGGCCTTGTACCGATCACTAGGGAAGTGAGAGATCTTCCCCGATACCCGCTCTTTACAGCTGAAGACATCATTGTCACTGCCCCGAAGTGGTAACAGGAACGCCGAGTCAAAGGTAGTGATCAGTAGCTGGGATCTAACCCCTCAAAGCTGCCTTAGACTTAGTTAAATTTCAAATCTGATAGCAGATTTGAACTCAGGATACTTGAAAACCTTAGTCTATATGTTAAAACTTTGAAAAAACTGAAAATTAAGAATTTTTAAAAAATTCCGCATTTTACTACTCATACTACTTTTAAAAAATTTTATCAGTAGTAAAGACACTATCAAACTCTATCATACAAACTTTGAAGTAGCAAGATAGCTTGCCTACTTCAAAAGATAGAGTCCTTTGCACCCGATATCGGGAGCTCAGAGCGACGACCGTCGCTTACCTCGTCTTTCGATGAAGTGATCAGACTTACGTTGTCGGGGGTTTATATATGCTCGGAAGAAAACTTAAAATGGCTCTATCTCCGAAAGTATTCATCGTAGCGACATGCGGTTTGTTGCAAACGATTTGTCTCATCATTCTTTACAATATGACACCTGAACCATTCTCATATGACCACGGGAAGTTGGTCCGCCAGCACATGTCCATGTAACATGCCACAAGTGAAAAAATTCCTAAGTGTGAGAGCTCCAGTGTGGTGAAAATTTTGAAAAATTTAAAACTTCCGAATTTCAACCTGGGACCTTAACCAAAACATTTTTCATCAAATTTCACTGACCTCCCCCCCCTCGTTCAGAGAAATTTGATGAAAAATGTTTTGGTGACGGTCCCAGGTCGAAATTCCACACTTTGGAAAATTTTCAAAATTTTACCCATACAAAGTCACTCTGACACTTAGGATTTTTTCAGGTGAGCGAGCTCCGACCTAAAATCTTGTAACCGCTCTAACTTTTGAACGAAGACAGATAGGAACAAGCCGATTCTTTCACTGAATTTGTCTCACTCTTAGCTTTCAAACGAGCTATTGCACGACAAAATCCGTCCACTAGAAGCCAAGATAGAAGCTAGCTGTCCGGGGGGGGGAGGTCAGTGAAATTTGATGAAAAATGTTTTGGTGGCGGTCCTAGGTCGAAATTCCACACTTTGGAAAATTTTCAAAATTTTACCCATACAAAGTCACTCTGACACTTAGGATTTTTTCAGGTGAGCGAGCTCCGACCTAAAATCTTGTAACCGCTCTAACTTTTGAACGAAGACAGATAGGAACAAGCCGATTCTTTCACTGAATTTGTCTCACTCTTAGCTTTCAAACGAGCTATTGCACGACAAAATCCGTCCACTAGAAGCCAAGATAGAAGCTAGCTGTCCGGGGGGGGGAGGTCAGTGAAATTTGATGAAAAATGTTTTGGTGGCGGTCCCAGGTCGAAATTCCACACTTTGGAAAATTTTCAAAATTTTACCCATACAAAGTCACTCTGACACTTAGGATTTTTTCAGGTGAGCGAGCTCCGACCTAAAATCTTGTAACCGCTCTAACTTTTGAACGGCTGGTCCGATTGACTCGCAACAAAAAATGTTGTCGAGCAGTTTTTTCTCCTCTTTCAAACGAGTAGCTGTAAGACAAAATCCGTCCACTAGAACCAAAGTTAGAAGCTAGCTGTCCGGGGGGGGGGTCAGTGAAATTTGATGAAAAATGTTTTGGTGACGGTCCCAGGTCGAAATTCCACACTTTGGAAAATTTTCAAAATTTTACCCATACAAAGCCACTCTGACACTTAGGATTTTTTCAGGTGAGCGAGCTCCGACCTAAAATCTTGTAACCGCTCTAACTTGTGAACGGCTGGTCCGATTGACTCGCAACAAAAAATGTTGTCGAGCAGTTTTTTCTCCTCTTTCAAACGAGTAGCTGTAAGACAAAATCCGTCCACTAGAACCAAAGTTAGAAGATTGCTGTCGGGGGGGGGGGGTCAGTGAAATTTGATGAAAAATGTTTTGGTGACGGTCCCAGGTCGAAATTCCACACTTTGGAAAATTTTCAAAATTTTACCCATACAAAGTCACTCTGACACTTAGGATTTTTTCAGGTGAGCGAGCTCCGACCTAAAATCTTGTAACCGCTCTAACTTTTGAACGAAGACAGATAGGAACAAGCCGATTCTTTCACTGAATTTGTCTCACTCTTAGCTTTCAAACGAGCTATCGCACGACAAAATCCGTCCACTGGAAGCAAGCTGTCCAGGGGGGGGGACGTCAGCCGAAAATTTTTTCTCTCCGATTTCGCTGGAAACATCCTTCCTAACCCAAAATTTCACGTAGATTCCGAATCTGGCCTCCGTTTTCTCATCCGATGCTTCGTTTGGGCGCTACACACCAAAACGTCCCAAATTCTAACTCTGTCGTTTTTCGAAAAATGTTGAAAATTTTTTCTCACCGATTGCCTTGAAACTCACCCTACCGATGCAGAATTTCACGCTGAATCCGAATCTGACCTCCGTTTTCTCATCCGACCACTCCTTCCACTCGAAACAACCCATTTTACAACCCAACATTCAGCAGATTGCACCAAAAACATCACACACTATAGCCTCAAGACTAATCCTGGCGGTCGCCCACGTCAACCTAGACGGTCGCCCACGTCAACCAGGCGGTCGGACCAACTCACCCGAGTCTCACACTCTGTTGTTGCAGAGGGGGGGGACGTCAGCGAACATGTTGTGAACGTGGACCCACCTGGCCGGCACACCACGACAGACCACAACCTCTGTCGTTCCAGAGGGGGGGGACTCAGACACGAAGCACCACGGCGGCCGACCACGACACTCTGCCGTGCCAGAGGGGGGGGGACGCAGCGATGGCCGCCATCTTGCGCGGTCCAGAAGTGGAGTTTTGCTTACTACT
>CAJQUW010012565.1:0-27739 GCA_907163375.1 Prostheceraeus crozeri | reverse complement strand
TTTTGTGAGATAGCGAGCCCAGTGACAACATTTTAAAATAAAAACGACAAGTATTGGTCGATCGATTTCATGTCCGTTTTCATGACATATCTTCAGGACAAACAGATAAATCTAGATAAAACCTTTAAATACAACAGGATGAGAACTTGTCAAGCTAAAAGAACAATTGGCAATTGCGTCTAACTCCTCGAAAATTGAATACAAGCTAAAAACAATACAATAAGAGCTGATTTACATTTACAATTACGTCTAAAACTGTCAAGGTCACAGTGCTAAAACAATAAAATTGGGACTGAAGATTCGTGTTCGTTCATCAAGGTTAAACTATTGATTTCTTTCATGACCAGACTTTCAGCAGTGCGAGTGTACTTTGTGCGAAAAACTATTTCGAAATTGTCATAGCTATTTCTATGAACGTGTTTGGTAATTTCAGAATCTTTAGGTCTACCTTCCAAGTGTTCACGAATTCTGGTGATAAAGTGCCTACGAGTCTCACCAATATAGCAATTGTCACATTGCCAACATTTCAATTTGTATACAAGATTAGAGGCGAGACTCATAGGCACTTTATCTTTGTTCGGAAACAATTTGCTCGTTTTGAAAGTATCGAAAACGACAGATAATTTGCAAGTGTCAGGCAAAATTCGATTAATCGAGTGAACAGTTTTGAGAGTTTGTTTTTCTCTTTCTTTAATATACGGTAGTCGCCAATAATGCGCTGACGATCCACATCATTATCACTTTGACCATTACTAGGTCTGGAATTCAAAATTTTGTCTCTGATTTTCTCGATGACTTTGGCATGAAAACCATTGTTAATAAAAATCGACGCGATTTTATTATAAGCACTCTCAAAATAAATATCTTTGCTAGAGAGGCGCTTAGCTCGATAAATGATGGCAGCAAATAGCAGCAGTTTTATACTTGAAAGGAGCAAACGATTCGTTAGGAACATAAATGCCGGTGTTAGTGTCCTTCAAAGTCCATTCAGTCTCAAACTTGTCATCATTTTTGTGTACAACAACGTCGAGAAATTTTAGTTGCTTTTCTTGTTCATGTTCATGGTAAATTGAATACTTTTATGCAAAGAATTCAAATAGTTGAAAAATTCGACAGCTTCAAGTTTGTTTTTGAAGACTGCAAAAATATCATCGACATACCTCTGATAAAACAAAGGTTGTCTGTCAAATTGATTTTCTATCAAATCCATCGCAAAATTGGCGAGGAGTGGGAGCTAATTTTGAGCCCATAGCGACGCCGTCATTTTGAATATAAAGTTTGTCATCGAATTGGAAAAGAATCGTTTTTACAGGCTAAAGACAAAAGTGTCTTTAGGGTTTTTTTGTTGATCGGAAATTTGTCAAAATCAATAATGCTACATATGTGATCGATGGTATCATCAAGAGGAACGTTAGTAAAGAGACTGCGGACATCAAAGGAGACCATATAGCTATTCAGTATGCTGAGACCGTGAATCTTTTCGACAAAGTCGACAGAGTCCTTGATCAAATAATGCTTAGGGATGTGCGGCTTCAGTAATCAGTCCAACCACTTGCTGAGGTTAGAGCAATAAGCGTCGCACATACTCAAAATCGGACGATAAGTTAGGTCAGCAGTGGACTTGTGAACTTTAGCTAGCCCATACAAACGAGACGGTTGAGAACCACAGGCCCGAATTTCTCTATATTGACTCTCGGTAATAGAGCCATCACTCTTCAATAGCAGTAAATTGCGGTTGAATTTGTCTTCCGCAATAATGAAAGGGTCTTTGATAGCACGACCACTTTTCGTGTAAGGAGAAAATTTTGTAGTGTCAGCGAGAATGGAATTCAGAGAAGCAACATATTGAGATCTGTCAGTAATACAGATCCCATTCCCTTTGTCAAACTTGCAAACATAAATGCTTTTGTCTTTGGCAAGATTGCGAAGAGCAGTCAAATGCCGTTTACAATTTTTGGACATGCTAACTTTATGATTAATATAGGTCATAGCGAGGCTTTTGAATTTTGAACGAACACGATCCTTCAGTTCAGAGTTTAAATGTACAGAATGAATAAGGGATTTGAACGTGACCTCCGTTTCGGTTTTGACCTTCAGAGAGTTAACTTTTGCTGGCCACGACATGGAGAAGCCAAGCTCAAGGGCTGACAACTCTTCTTCAGACAATTGGCGTTTCGAAAAGTTCAAAAACATTACCATTGACTTTGGACTTCATTTTTTGAACACGTTTGGTGTCAGTCTTTAAGTTCAGTAGCTTATTTCGGTGTCTTACTCGAATTGTGCGCAGGATTGTGCGATTGTGATGCTGTAGAAGGCACTCCAACATCGTCCATTCAGACGTCAGGTTCTCCTTTCCGTCATCCAGGTCTGATGAGGCACATGCAGCTTCTTGAATTGCAATCCTAATTTCATCCTTCAAAATTTTGAGTTGGGATTGACTGAAGACTATGTGGTGTTGCCGCAGGTGTGAAGGAATTTTGACTCGAAGGAATGTTGGTATCAGTTTCTGTTCTTGGCAATTGCGTAGAAATTCTAATCGAAGACTTGTTTTTTGGTATTTCAGCCATACTTTGTTTATCTTCTTTGCTTCATCGAAAATCGTGGAGGGCAGTGTCGATTTCAATACTTTGTGAGATAGCGAGCCCAGTGACAACATTTTAAAATAAAAACGACAAGTATTGGTCGATCGATTTCATGTCCGTTTTCATGACATATCTTCAGGACAAACAGATAAATCTAGATAAAACCTTTAAATACAACAGGATGAGAACTTGTCAAGCTAAAAGAACAATTGGCAATTGCGTCTAACTCCTCGAAAATTGAATACAAGCTAAAAACAATACAATAAGAGCTGATTTACATTTACAATTACGTCTAAAACTGTCAAGGTCACAATGCTAAAACAATAAAATTGGGACTGAAGATTCGTGTTCGTTCATCAAGGTTAAACTATTGATTTCTTTCATGACCAGACTTTCAGCAGTGCGAGTGTACTTTGTGCGAAAAACTATTTCGAAATTGTCATAGCTATTTCTATGAACGTGTTTGGTAATTTCAGAATCTTTAGGTCTACGTTCCAAGTGTTCACGAATTCTGGTGATAAAGTGCCTACGAGTCTCACCAATATAGCAATTGTCACATTGCCAACATTTCAATTTGTATACAAGATTAGAGGCGAGACTCATAGGCACTTTATCTTTGTTCGGAAACAATTTGCTCGTTTTGAAAGTATCGAAAACGACAGATAATTTGCAAGTGTCAGGCAAAATTCGATTAATCGAGTGTAACAGTTTTGAGAGTTTGTTTTTCTCTTTCTTTAATATACGGTAGTCGCCAATAAATGCGCTGACGATCCACATCATTATCACTTTGACCATTACTAGGTCTGGAATTCAAAATTTTGTCTCTGATTTTCTCGATGACTTTGGCATGAAAACCATTGTTAATAAAAATCGACGCGATTTTATTATAAGCACTCTCAAAATAAATATCTTTGCTAGAGAGGCGCTTAGCTCGATAAATGAGGCAGCAAATAGCAGCAGTTTTATACTTGAAAGGAGCAAACGATTCGTTAGGAACATAAATGCCGGTGTTAGTGTCCTTCAAAGTCCATTCAGTCTCAAACTTGTCTCAAATTCAGTCTCAAAATTCAAAAGCCTCGCTATGACCTATATTAATCATAAAGTTAGCATGTCCAAAAATTGTAAACGGCATTTGACTGCTCTTCGCAATCTTGCCAAAGACAAAAGCATTTATGTTTGCAAGTTTGACAAAGGGAATGGGATCTGTATTACTGACAGATCTCAATATGTTGCTTCTCTGAATTCCATTCTCGCTGACACTACAAAATTTTCTCCTTACACGAAAAGTGGTCGTGCTATCAAAGACCCTTTCATTATTGCGGAAGACAAATTCAACCGCAATTTACTGCTATTGAAGAGTGATGGCTCTATTACCGAGAGTCAATATAGAGAAATTCGGGCCTGTGGTTCTCAACCGTCCTCGTTTGTATGGGCTAGTAGCTAAAGTTCACAAGTCCACTGCTGACCTAACTTATCGCCCGATTTTGAGTATGTGCGATGCTTATTGCTCTAACCTCAGCAAGTGGTTAGACCAAATTCTGAAGCCGCACATCCCTAAACATTATTTGATCAAGGATTCTTTCGACTTTGTTGAAAAGATGCACGGTCTCAGCATACCGAATAGCGTATATGGTCTCCTTTGATGTCCGCAGTCTCTTTACTAACGTTCCTCTTGATGATACCATCGATCACATATGTAGCATTATTGATTTTGACAAATTTTCCGATCAACAAAAAAACCCTAAAGACACTTTTGTCTTTAGCCTGTAAAAACGTTCTTTTCCAATTCGATGACAAACTTTATATTCAAAATGACGGCCGTCGCTATGGGCTCAAAATTAGCTCCCACTCTCGCCAATTTTGCGATGGATTTGATAGAAAATCAATTTGACAGACAACCTTTGTTTTATCAGAGGTATGTCGATGATGTTTTTGCAGTCTTCAAAAACAAACTTGAAGCTGTCGAATTTTTCAACTATTTGAATTCTTTGCATAAAAGTATTCAATTTACCATGGAACATGAACAAGAAAAGCAACTAAAATTTCTCGACGTTGTTGTACACAAAAATGATGACAAGTTTGAGACTGAATGGACTTTGAAGGACACTAACACCGGCATTTATGTTCCTAACGAATCGTTTGCTCCTTTCAAGTATAAAACTGCTGCTATTTGCTGCCTCATTTATCGAGCTAAGCGCCTCTCTAGCAAAGATATTTATTTTGAGAGTGCTTATAATAAAAATCGCGTCGATTTTTATTAACAATGGTTTTCATGCCAAAGTCATCGAGAAAATCAGAGACAAAATTTTGAATTCCAGACCTAGTAATGGTCAAAGTGATAATGATGTGGATCGTCAGCGCATTTATTGGCGACTACCGTATATTAAAGAAAGAGAAAAACAAACTCTCAAAACTGTTCACTCGATTAATCGAATTTTGCCTGACACTTGCAAATTATCTGTCGTTTTCGATACTTTCAAAACGAGCAAATTGTTTCCGAACAAAGATAAAGTGCCTATGAGTCTCGCCTCTAATCTTGTATACAAATTGAAATGTTGGCAATGTGACAATTGCTATATTGGTGAGACTCGTAGGCACTTTATCACCAGAATTCGTGAACACTTGGAAGGTAGACCTAAAGATTCTGAAATTACCAAACACGTTCATAGAAATAGCTATGACAATTTCGAAATAGTTTTTCGCACAAAGTACACTCGCACTGCTGAAAGTCTGGTCATGAAAGAAATCAATAGTTTAACCTTGATGAACGAACACGAATCTTCAGTCCCAATTTTATTGTTTTAGCATTGTGACCTTGACAGTTTTAGACGTAATTGTAAATGTAAATCAGCTCTTATTGTATTGTTTTTAGCTTGTATTCAATTTTCGAGGAGTTAGACGCAATTGCCAATTGTTCTTTTAGCTTGACAAGTTCTCATCCTGTTGTATTTAAAGGTTTTATCTAGATTTATCTGTTTGTCCTGAAGACATGTCATGAAAACGGACATGAAATCGATCGACCAATACTTGTCGTTTTTATTTTAAAATGTTGTCACTGGGCTCGCTATCTCACAAAGTATTGAAATCGACACTGCCCTCCACGATTTTCGATGAAGCAAAGAAGATAAACAAAGTATGGCTGAAATACCAAAAAACAAGTCTTCGATTAGAATTTCTACGCAATTGCCAAGAACAGAAACTGATACCAACATTCCTTCGAGTCAAAATTCCTTCACACCTGCGGCAACACCACATAGTCTTCAGTCAATCCCAACTCAAAATTTTGAAGGATGAAATTAGGATTGCAATTCAAGAAGCTGCATGTGCCTCATCAGACCTGGATGACGGAAAGGAGAACCTGACGTCTGAATGGACGATGTTGGAGTGCCTTCTACAGCATCACATCGCACAATCCTGCGCACAATTCGAGTAAGACACCGAAATAAGCTACTGAACTTAAAGACTGACACCAAACGTGTTCAAAAAATGAAGTCCAAAGTCAATGGTAATGTTTTGAACTTTCGAAACGCCAATTGTCTGAAGAAGAGTTGTCAGCCCTTGAGCTTGGCTTCTCCCATGTCGTGCCAGCAAAAGTTAACTCTCTGAAGGTCAAAAACCGAAACGGAGGGTCACGTTCAAATCCTTATTCATTCTGTACATTTAAACTCTGAACTGAAGGATCGTGTTCGTTCAAAATTCAAAAGCCTCGCTATGACCTATATTAATCATAAAGTTAGCATGTCCAAAAATTGTAAACGGCATTTGACTGCTCTTCGCAATCTTGCCAAAGACAAAAGCATTTATGTTTGCAAGTTTGACAAAGGGAATGGGATCTGTATTACTGACAGATCTCAATATGTTGCTTCTCTGAATTCCATTCTCGCTGACACTACAAAATTTTCTCCTTACACGAAAAGTGGTCGTGCTATCAAAGACCCTTTCATTATTGCGGAAGACAAATTCAACCGCAATTTACTGCTATTGAAGAGTGATGGCTCTATTACCGAGAGTCAATATAGAGAAATTCGGGCCTGTGGTTCTCAACCGTCTCGTTTGTATGGGCTAGCTAAAGTTCACAAGTCCACTGCTGACCTAACTTATCGCCCGATTTTTGAGTATGTGCGATGCTTATTGCTCTAACCTCAGCAAGTGGTTAGACCAAATTCTGAAGCCGCACATCCCTAAAACATTAATTGATCAAGGATTCTTTCGACTTTGTTGAAAAGATGCACGGTCTCAGCATACCGAATAGCTATATGGTCTCCTTTGATGTCCGCAGTCTCTTTACTAACGTTCCTCTTGATGATACCATCGATCACATATGTAGCATTATTGATTTTGACAAATTTCGATCAACAAAAAAACCCTAAAGACACTTTTGTCTTTAGCCTGTAAAAAACGTTCTTTTCCAATTCGATGACAAACTTTATATTCAAAATGACGGCGTCGCTATGGGCTCAAAATTAGCTCCCACTCTCGCCAATTTTGCGATGGATTTGATAGAAAATCAATTTGACAGACAACCTTTGTTTTATCAGAGGTATGTCGATGATGTTTTTGCAGTCTTCAAAAACAAACTTGAAGCTGTCGAATTTTTCAACTATTTGAATTCTTTGCATAAAAGTATTCAATTTACCATGGAACATGAACAAGAAAAGCAACTAAAATTTCTCGACGTTGTTGTACACAAAAATGATGACAAGTTTGAGACTGAATGGACTTTGAAGGACACTAAACACCGGCATTTATGTTCCTAACGAATCGTTTGCTCCTTTCAAGTATAAAACTGCTGCTATTTGCTGCCTCATTTATCGAGCTAAGCGCCTCTCTAGCAAAGATATTTATTTTGAGAGTGCTTATAATAAAATCGCGTCGATTTTTATTAACAATGGTTTTCATGCCAAAGTCATCGAGAAAATCAGAGACAAAAAATTTTGAATTCCAGACCTAGTAATGGTCAAAGTGATAATGATGTGGATCGTCAGCGCATTTATTGGCGACTACCGTATATTAAAGAAAGAGAAAAACAAACTCTCAAAACTGTTCACTCGATTAATCGCATTTTGCCTGACACTTGCAAATTATCTGTCGTTTTCGATACTTTCAAAACGAGCAAATTGTTTCCGAACAAAGATAAAGTGCCTATGAGTCTCGCCTCTAATCTTGTATACAAATTGAAATGTTGGCAATGTGACAATTGCTATATTGGTGAGACTCGTAGGCACTTTATCACCAGAATTCGTGAACACTTGGAAGGTAGACCTACAGATTCTGAAATTACCAAACACGTTCATAGAAATAGCTATGACAATTTCGAAATAGTTTTTCGCACAAAGTACACTCGCACTGCTGAAAGTCTGGTCATGAAAGAAATCAATAGTTTAACCTTGATGAACGAACACGAATCTTCAGTCCCAATTTTATTGTTTTAGCATTGTGACCTTGACAGTTTTAGACGTAATTGTAAATGTAAATCAGCTCTTATTGTATTGTTTTTAGCTTGTATTCAATTTTCGAGGAGTTAGACGCAATTGCCAATTGTTCTTTTAGCTTGACAAGTTCTCATCCTGTTGTATTTAAAGTTTTTATCTAGATTTATCTGTTTGTCCTGAAGATATGTCATGAAAACGGACATGAAATCGATCGACCAATACTTGTCGTTTTTATTTTAAAATGTTGTCACTGGGCTCGCTATCTCACAAAGTATTGAAATCGACACTGCCCTCCACGATTTTCGATGAAGCAAGGAAGATAAACAAAGTATGGCTGAAATACCAAAAAACAAGTCTTCGATTAGAATTTCTACGCAATTGCCAAGAACAGAAACTGATACCAACATTCCTTCGAGTCAAAATCCTTCACACCTGCGGCAACACCACATAGTCTTCAGTCAATCCCAACTCAAAATTTTGAAGGATGAAATTAGGATTGCAATTCAAGAAGCTGCATGTGCCTCATCAGACCTGGATGACGGAAAGGAGAACCTGACGTCTGAATGGACGATGTTGGAGTGTCTTCTACAGCATCACAATCGCACAATCCTGCGCACAATTCGAGTAAGACACCGAAATAAGCTACTGAACTTAAAGACTGACACCAAACGTGTTCAAAAAATGAAGTCCAAAGTCAATGGTAATGTTTTGAACTTTTCGAAACGCCAATTGTCTGAAGAAGAGTTGTCAGCCCTTGAGCTTGGCTTCTCCATGTCGTGGCCAGCAAAAATTAACTCTCTGAAGGTCAAAACCGAAACGGAGGTCACGTTCAAATCCCTTATTCATTCTGTACATTTAAACTCTGAACTGAAGGATCGTGTTCGTTCAAAATTCAAAAGCCTCGCTATGACCTATATTAATCATAAAGTTAGCATGTCCAAAAATTGTAAACGGCATTTGACTGCTCTTCGCAATCTTGCCAAAGACAAAAGCATTTATGTTTGCAAGTTTGACAAAGGGAATGGGATCTGTATTACTGACAGATCTCAATATGTTGCTTCTCTGAATTCCATTCTCGCTGACACTACAAAATTTTTCTCCGTACACGAAAAGTGGTCGTGCTATGAAAGACCCTTTCATTATTGCGGAAGACAGATTCAGCCGCAATTTGCTGTTACTGAAGAGTGATGGCTCTATTACCGAGAGTCGATATAGCCAAATTCGGGCCTGTGGTTCTCAACCATCTCGTCTGTATGGTCTAGCTAAAGTTCACAAGTCCACTGCTGACCTAACTTATCGTCCGATTTTGAGTATGTGCGATGCTTATTGCTCTAACCTCAGCAAGTGGTTAGACCAAATTCTGAAGCCGCACATCCCTAAACATTATTTGATCAAGGATTCTTTCGACTTTGTTGAAAAGATGCACGGTCTCAGCATACCGAATAGCTATATGGTCTCCTTTGATGTCCGCAGTCTCTTTACTAACGTTCCTCTTGATGATACCATCGATCACATATGTAGCATTATTGATTTTGACAAATTTCCGATCAAAAAAGAAAAAACCCTAAAGACATTTTGTCTTTAGCCTGTAAAAACGTTCTTTTCCAATTCGATGACAAACTTTATATTCAAAATGACGGCGTCGCTATGGGCTCAAAATTAGCTCCCACTCTCGCCAATTTTGCGATGGATTTGATAGAAAAGCAATTTGACAGACAACCTTTGTTTTATCAGAGGTATGTCGATGATGTTTTTGCATTCTTCAAAAACAAACTTGAAGCTGTCGAATTTTTCAACTATTTGAATTCTTTGCATAAAAGTATTCAATTTACCATGGAACATGAACAAGAAAAGCAACTAAAATTTCTCGACGTTGTTGTACACAAAAATGATGACAAGTTTGAGACTGAATGGACTTTGAAGGACACTAACACCGGCATTTATGTTCCTAACGAATCGTTTTGCTCCTTTCAAGTATAAACTGCTGCTATTTGCTGCCTCATTTATCGAGCTAAGCGCCTCTCTAGCAAAGATATTTATTTTGAGAGTGCTTATAATAAAATCGCGTCGATTTTTATTAACAATGGTCTTCATGCCAAAGTCATCGAGAAAATCAGAGACAAAATTTTGAATTCCAGACCTAGTAATGGTCAAAGTGATAATGATGTGGATCGTAAGCGCATTTATTGGCGACTACCGTATATTAAAGAAAAAGAAAAACACACTCTCAAAACTGTTCACTAAGATCGATAATCGCATTTTGCCTGACACTTGCAAATTATCTGTCGTTTTCGATACTTTCAAAACGAGCAAAATTGTTTCCGAACAAAGATAAAGTGCCTATGAGTCTCGCCTCTAATCTTGTATACAAATTGAAATGTTGGCAATGTGACAATTGCTATATTGGTGAGACTCGTAGGCACTTTATCACCAGAATTCGTGAACACTTGGAAGGTAGACCTAAAGATTCTGAAATTACCAAACACGTTCATAGAAATAGCTATGACAATTTCCAAATAGTTTTTCGCACAAAGTACACTCGCACTGCTGAAAGTCTGGTCATGAAAGAAATCAATAGTTCAACCTTGATGAACGAACACGAATCTTCAGTCCCAATTTTATTGTTTTAGCAATGTGACCTTCACAGTTTTAGACGTAATTGTAAATGTAAATCAGCTCTCATTGTATTGTTTTTAGCTTGTATTCAATTCTTGAGGAGTAAGACGCAATTGCCAATTGTTCTTTTAGCTTGAAAAGTTCTCATCCTGTTGTATTTAAAGTTTTTATCTAGATTTATCTGTTTTTCCTGAAGATATGTCATGAAAAGGGACATGAAATCGATCGACCACTACTTGTCGTTTTTTATTTTAAAATGTTGTCACTGGGCTCGCTATCTCACAAAGTATTGAAATCGACACTGCCCTCCACGATTTTCGATGAAGCAAAGAAGATAAACAAAGTATGCTGAAATACCAAAAAACAAGTCTTCGATTAGAATTTCTACGCAATTGCCAAGAACAGAAACTGATACAACATTCCTTCGAGTCAAAATTCCTTCACACCTGCGGCAACACCACATAGTCTTCAGTCAATCCCAACTCAAAATTTTGAAGGATGAAATTAGGATTGCAATTCAAGAAGCTGCATGTGCCTCATCAGACCTGGATGACGGAAAGGAGAACCTGACGTCTGAATGGACGATGTTGGAGTGTCTTCTACAGCATCACAATCGCACAATCCTGCGCACAATTCGAGTAAGACACCGAAATAAGTTTACTGAACTTAAAGACTGACACCAAACGTGTTCAAAAAATGAAGTCCAAAGCCAATGGTAATGTTTTGAACTTTTCGAAACGCCAATTGTCTGAAGAAGAATTGTCAGCCCTTGAGCTTGGCTTCTCCATGTCGTGCCCAGCAAAAATTAACTCTCTGAAGGTTAAAACCGAAACGGAGGTCACGTTCAAATCCCTTATTCATTCTGTACATTTAAACTCTGAACTGAAGGATCGTGTTCGTTCAAAATTCAAAAGCCTCGCTATGACCTATATTAATCATAAAGTTAGCATGTCCAAAAATTGTAAACGGCATTTGACTGCTCTTCGCAACCTTGCCAAAGACAAAAGTAGTTATGTTTGCAAGTTTGACAAAGGAATGGGATCTGTATTACTGACAGATCTCAATATGTTGCTTCTCTGAATTCCATTCTCGCTGACACTACAAAATTTTCTCCGTACAACGAAAAGTGGTCGTGCTATCAAAGACCCTTTCATTATTGCGGAAGACAAATTCAACCGCAATTTACTGCTATTGAAGAGTGATGGCTCTATTACCGAGAGTCAATATAGAGAAATTCGGGCCTGTGGTTCTCAACCGTTTCGTTCGTATGGGCTAGCTAAAGTTCACAAGTCCACTGCTGACCTAACTTATCGCCCGATTTTGAGTATGTGCGATGCTTATTGCTCTAACCTCAGCAAGTGGTTAGACCAAATTCTGAAGCCGCACATCCCTAAACATTATTTGATCAAGGATTCTTTCGACTTTGTTGAAAAGATGTACGGTCTCAGCATACCGAATAGCTATATGGTCTCCTTTGATGTCCGCAGTCTCTTTACTAACGTTCCTCTTGATGATACCATCGATCACATATGTAGCATTATTGATTTTGACAATTTCCGATCAAAAAGAAAAAACCCTAAAGACATTTTGTCTTTAGCCTGTAAAAACGTTCTTTTCCAATTCGATGACAAACTTTTTATTCAAAATGACGGCGTCGCTATGGGCTCAAAATTAGCTCCCACTCTCGCCAATTTTGCGATGGATTTGATAGAAAAGCAATTTGACAGACAACCTTTGTTTTATCAGAGGTATGTCGATGATGTTTTTGCATTCTTCAAAAACAAACTTGAAGCTGTCGAATTTTTCAACTATTTGAATTCTTTGCATAAAAGTATTCAATTTACCATGGAACATGAACAAGAAAAGCAACTAAAATTTCTCGACGTTGTTGTACACAAAAATGATGACAAGTTTGAGACTGAATGGACTTTGAAGGACACCAACACCGGCATTTATGTTCCTAACAAATCGTTTGCTCCTTTCAAGTATAAAACTGCTGCTATTTGCTCCCTCATTTATCGTGCTAAGCGCCTCTCTAGCAAAGATATTTATTTTGAGAGTGCTTATAATAAAATCGCGTCGATTTTATTAACAATGGTCTTCATGCCAAAGTCATCGAGAAAATCAGAGACAAAATTTTGAATTCCAGACCTAGTAATGGTCAAAGTGATAATGATGTGGATCGTCAGCGCATCTATTGGCGACTACCGTATATCAAAGAAAAAGAAAAACACACTCTCAAAACTGTTCACTCGATTAATCGCATTTTGCCTGACACTTGCAAATTATCTGTCGTTTTCGATACTTTCAAAACGAGCAAATTGTTTCCGAACAAAGATAAAGTGCCTATGAGTCTCGCCTCTAATCTTGTATACAAATTGAAATGTTGGCAATGTGACAATTGCTATATTGGTGAGACTCGTAGGCACTTTATCACCAGAATTCGTGAACACTTGGAAGGTAGACCTACAGATTCTGAAATTACCAAACACGTTCATAGAAATAGCTATGACAATTTCCAAATAGTTTTTCGCACAAAGTACACTCGCACTGCTGAAAGTCTGGTCATGAAAGAAAATCAATAGTCCAACCTTGATGAACGAACACGAATCTTCAGTCCCAATTTTATTGTTTCAGCACTGTGACCTTCACAGTTTTAGACGTAATTGTAAATGTAAATCAGCTCTTATTGTATTGTTTTTAGCTTGTATTCAATTTTTGAGGAGTTAGACGCAATTGCAAATTGTTCTTTTAGCTTGACAAGTTCTCATCCTGTTGTATTTAAAGTTTTTATCTAGATTTATCTGTTTGTCCTGAAGATATGTCATGAAAACGAGCATGAAATCGATCGACCAATACTTGTCGTTTTTATTTTAAAATGTTGTCACTGGGCTCGCTATCTCACAAAGTATTGAAATCGACACTGCCCTCCACGATTTTCGATGAAGCAAGGAAGATAAACAAAGTATGGCTGAAATACCAAAAAACAACTCTTCGATTAGAATTTCTACGCAATTGCCAAGAACAGAAACTGATACCAACATTCCTTCGAGTCAAAATTCCTTCACACCTGCGGCAACACCACATATCTTCAGTCAATCCCAACTCAAAATTTTGAAGGATGAAATTAGGATTGCAATTCAAGAAGCTGCATGTGCCTCATCAGACCTGGATGACGGAAAGGAGAACCTGACGTCTGAATGGACGATGTTGGAGTGTCTTCTACAGCATCACAATCGCACAATCCTGCGCACAATTCGAGTAAGACACCGAAATAAGTTACTGAACTTAAAGACTGACACCAAACGTGTTCAAAAAATGAAGTCCAAAGCCATGGTAATGTTTTGAACTTTTCGAAACGCCAATTGTCTGAAGAAGAATTGTCAGCCCTTGAGCTTGGCTTCTCCATGTCGTGCCCAGCAAAAATTAACTCTCTGAAGGTTAAAACCGAAACGGAGGTCACGTTCAAATCCCTTATTCATTCTGTACATTTAAACTCTGAACTGAAGGATCGTGTTCGTTCAAAATTCAAAAGCCTCGCTATGACCTATATTAATCATAAAGTTAGCATGTCCAAAAATTGTAAAACGGCATTTGACTGCTCTTCGCAACCTTGCCAAAGACAAAAGTAGTTATGTTTGCAAGTTTGACAAAGGGAATGGGATCTGTATTACTGACAGATCTCAATATGTTGCTTCTCTGAATTCCATTCTCGCTGACACTACAAAATTTTCTCCGTACACGAAAAGTGGTCGTGCTATCAAAGACCCTTTCATTATTGCGGAAGACAAATTCAACCGCAATTTACTGCTATTGAAGAGTGATGGCTCTATTACCGAGAGTCAATATAGAGAAATTCGGGCCTGTGGTTCTCAACCGTCTCGTTCGTATGGGCTAGCTAAAGTTCACAAGTCCACTGCTGACCTAACTTATCGCTCGATTTTGAGTATATGCGATGCTTATTGCTCTAACCTCAGCAAGTGGTTAGACCAAATTCTGAAGCCGCACATCCCTAAACATTATTTGATCAAGGATTCTTTCGACTTTGTTGAAAAGATGTACGGTCTCAGCATACCGAATAGCTATATGGTCTCCTTTGATGTCCGCAGTCTCTTTACTAACGTTCCTCTTGATGATGCCATCGATCACATATGTAGCATTATTGATTTTGACAAATTTCTGATCAAAAAAGAAAAAACCCTAAAGGCATTTTGTCTTTAGCCTGTAAAAACGTTCTTTTCCAATTCGATGACAAACTTTATATTCAAAATGACGGCGTCGCTATGGGCTCAAAATTAGCTCCCACTCTCGCCAATTTTGCGATGGATTTGATAGAAAAGCAATTTGACAGACAACCTTTGTTTTATCAGAGGTATGTCGATGATGTTTTTGCATTCTTCAAAAACAAACTTGAAGCTGTCGAATTTTTCAACTATTTGAATTCTTTGCATAAAAGTATTCAATTTACCATGGAACATGAACAAGAAAAGCAACTAAAATTTCTCGACGTTGTTGTACACAAAAATGATGACAAGTTTGAGACTGAATGGACTTTGAAGGACACCAACACCCGCGGCATTTATGTTCCTAACAAATCGTTTGCTCCTTTTCAAGTATAAAACTGCTGCTATTTGCTCCCTCATTTATCGTGCTAAGCGCCTCTCTAGCAAAGATATTTATTTTGAGAGTGCTTATAATAAAATCGCGTCGATTTTTATTAACAATGGTCTTCATGCCAAAGTCATCGAGAAAATCAGAGACAAAATTTTGAATTCCAGACCTAGTAATGGTCAAAGTGATAATGATGTGGATCGTCAGCGCATCTATTGGCGACTACCGTATATCAAAGAAAAAGAAAAACACACTCTCAAAACTGTTCACTCGATTAATCGCATTTTGCCTGACACTTGCAAATTATCTGTCGTTTTCGATACTTTCAAAACGAGCAAATTGTTTCCGAACAAAGATAAAGTGCCTATGAGTCTCGCCTCTAATCTTGTATACAAATTGAAATGTTGGCAATGTGACAATTGCTATATTGGTGAGACTCGTAGGCACTTTATCACCAGAATTCGTGAACACTTGGAAGGTAGACCTACAGATTCTGAAATTACCAAACACGTTCATAGAAATAGCTATGACAATTTCCAAATAGTTTTTCGCACAAAGTACACTCGCACTGCTGAAAGTCTGGTCATGAAAGAAATCAATAGTCCAACCTTGATGAACGAACACGAATCTTCAGTCCCAATTTTATTGTTTCAGCACTGTGACCTTCACAGTTTTAGACGTAATTGTAAATGTAAATCAGCTCTTATTGTATTGTTTTTAGCTTGTATTCAATTTTTGAGGAGTTAGACGCAATTGCAAATTGTTCTTTTAGCTTGACAAGTTCTCATCCTGTTGTATTTAAAGTTTTTATCTAGATTTATCTGTTTGTCCTGAAGATATGTCATGAAAACGAGCATGAAATCGATCGACCAATACTTGTCGTTTTTATTTTAAAATGTTGTCACTGGGCTCGCTATCTCACAAAGTATTGAAATCGACACTGCCCTCCACGATTTTCGATGAAGCAAGGAAGATAAACAAAGTATGGCTGAAATACCAAAAAACAACTCTTCGATTAGAATTTCTACGCAATTGCCAAGAACAGAAACTGATACCAACATTCCTTCGAGTCAAAATTCCTTCACACCTGCGGCAACACCACATAGTCTTCATTCAATCCCAACTCAAAATTTTGAAGGATGAAATTAGGATTGCAATTCAAGAAGCTGCATGTGCCTCATCAGACCTGGATGACGGAAAGGAGAACCTGACGTCTGAATGGACGATGTTGGAGTGTCTTCTACAGCATCACAATCGCACAATCCTGCGCACAATTCGAGTAAGACACCGAAATAAGTTACTGAACTTAAAGACTGACACCAAACGTGTTCAAAAAATGAAGTCCAAAGCCAATGGTAATGTTTTTGAACTTTTCGAAACGCCAATTGTCTGAAGAAGAATTGTCAGCCCTTGAGCTTGGCTTCTCCATGTCGTGCCCAGCAAAAATTAACTCTCTGAAGGTTAAAACCGAAACGGAGGTCACGTTCAAATCCCTTATTCATTCTGTACATTTAAACTCTGAACTGAAGGATCGTGTTCGTTCAAAATTCAAAAGCCTCGCTATGACCTATATTAATCATAAAGTTAGCATGTCCAAAAATTGTAAACGGCATTTGACTGCTCTTCGCAACCTTGCCAAAGACAAAAAGTAGTTATGTTTGCAAGTTTGACAAAGGGAATGGGATCTGTATTACTGACAGATCTCAATATGTTGCTTCTCTGAATTCCATTCTCGCTGACACTACAAAATTTTCTCCGTACACGAAAAGTGGTCGTGCTATCAAAGACCCTTTCATTATTGCGGAAGACAAATTCAACCGCAATTTTCTGCTATTGAAGAGTGATGGCTCTATTACCGAGAGTCAATATAGAGAAATTCGGGCCTGTGGTTCTCAACCGTCTCGTTCGTATGGGCTAGCTAAAGTTCACAAGTCCACTGCTGACCTAACTTATCGCCCGATTTTGAGTATGTGCGATGCTTATTGCTCTAACCTCAGCAAGTGGTTAGACCAAATTCTGAAGCCGCACATCCCTAAACATTATTTGATCAAGGATTCTTTCGACTTTGTTGAAAAGATGTACGGTCTCAGCATACCGAATAGCTATATGGTCTCCTTTGATGTCCGCAGTCTCTTTACTAACGTTCCTCTTGATGATACCATCGATCACATATGTAGCATTATTGATTTTGACAAATTTCCGATCAAAAAAGAAAAAACCCTAAAGACATTTTGTCTTTAGCCTGTAAAAACGTTCTTTTCCAATTCGATGACAAACTTTATATTCAAAATGACGGCGTCGCTATGGGCTCAAAATTAGCTCCCACTCTCGCCAATTTTGCGATGGATTTGATAGAAAAGCAATTTGACAGACAACCTTTGTTTTATCAGAGGTATGTCGATGATGTTTTTGCATTCTTCAAAAACAAACTTGAAGCTGTCGAATTTTTCAACTATTTGAATTCTTTGCATAAAAGTATTCAATTTACCATGGAACATGAACAAGAAAAGCAACTAAAATTTCTCGACGTTGTTTGTACACAAAAATGATGACAAGTTTGAGACTGAATGGACTTTGAAGGACACCAACACCGGCATTTATGTTCCTAACAAATCGTTTGCTCCTTTCAAGTATAAAACTGCTGCTATTTGCTCCCTCATTTATCGTGCTAAGCGCCTCTCTAGCAAAGATATTTATTTTGAGAGTGCTTATAATAAAATCGCGTCGATTTTTATTAACAATGGTCTTCATGCCAAAGTCATCGAGAAAATCAGAGACAAAATTTTGAATTCCAGACCTAGTAATGGTCAAAGTGATAATGATGTGGATCGTCAGCGCATCTATTGGCGACTACCGTATATCAAAGAAAAAGAAAAACACACTCTCAAAACTGTTCACTCGATTAATCGCATTTTGCCTGACACTTGCAAATTATCTGTCGTTTTCGATACTTTCAAAACGAGCAAATTGTTTCCGAACAAAGATAAAGTGCCTATGAGTCTCGCCTCTAATCTTGTATACAAATTGAAATGTTGGCAATGTGACAATTGCTATATTGGTGAGACTCGTAGGCACTTTATCACCAGAATTCGTGAACACTTGGAAGGTAGACCTACAGATTCTGAAATTACCAAACACGTTCATAGAAATAGCTATGACAATTTCCAAATAGTTTTTCGCACAAAGTACACTCGCACTGCTGAAAGTCTGGTCATGAAAGAAATCAATAGTCCAACCTTGATGAACGAACACGAATCTTCAGTCCCAATTTTATTGTTTCAGCACTGTGACCTTCACAGTTTTAGACGTAATTGTAAATGTAAATCAGCTCTTATTGTATTGTTTTTAGCTTGTATTCAATTTTTGAGGAGTTAGACGCAATTGCAAATTGTTCTTTTAGCTTGACAAGTTCTCATCCTGTTGTATTTAAAGTTTTTATCTAGATTTATCTGTTTGTCCTGAAGATATGTCATGAAAACGAGCATGAAATCGATCGACCAATACTTGTCGTTTTTATTTTAAAATGTTGTCACTGGGCTCGCTATCTCACAAGGTATTGAAATCGACACTGCCCTCCAAGATTTTCGATGAAGCAAGGAAGATAAACAAAGTATGGCTGAAATACCAAAAAACAACTCTTCGATTAGAATTTCTACGCAATTGCCAAGAACAGAAACTGATACCAACATTCCTTCGAGTCAAAATTCCTTCACACCTGCGGCAACACCACATAGTCTTCAGTCAATCCCAACTCAAAATTTTGAAGGATGAAATTAGGATTGCAATTCAAGAAGCTGCATGTGCCTCATCAGACCTGGATGACGGAAAGGAGAACCTGACGTCTGAATGGACGATGTTGGAGTGTCTTCTACAGCATCACAATCGCACAATCCTGCGCACAATTCGAGTAAGACACCGAAATAAGTTACTGAACTTAAAGACTGACACCAAACGTGTTCAAAAAATGAAGTCCAAAGCCAATGGTAATGTTTTGAACTTTTCGAAACGCCAATTGTCTGAAGAAGAATTGTCAGCCCTTGAGCTTGGCTTCTCCATGTCGTGCCCAGCAAAAATTAACTCTCTGAAGGTTAAAACCGAAACGGAGGTCACGTTCAAATCCCTTATTCATTCTTTCATTCTGTACATTTAAACTCTGAACTGAAGGATCGTGTTCGTTCAAAATTCAAAAGCCTCGCTATGACCTATATTAATCATAAAGTTAGCATGTCCAAAAATTGTAAACGGCATTTGACTGCTCTTCGCAACCTTGCCAAAGACAAAAGTAGTTATGTTTGCAAGTTTGACAAAGGGAATGGGATCTGTATTACTGACAGATCTCAATATGTTGCTTCTCTGAATTCCATTCTCGCTGACACTACAAAATTTTCTCCGTACACGAAAAGTGGTCGTGCTATCAAAGACCCTTTCATTATTGCGGAAGACAAATTCAACCGCAATTTACTGCTATTGAAGAGTGATGGCTCTATTACCGAGAGTCAATATAGAGAAATTCGGGCCTGTGGTTCTCAACCGTCTCGTTCGTATGGGCTAGCTAAAGTTCACAAGTCCACTGCTGACCTAACTTATCGCTCGATTTTGAGTATATGCGATGCTTATTGCTCTAACCTCAGCAAGTGGTTAGACCAAATTCTGAAGCCGCACATCCCTAAACATTATTTGATCAAGGATTCTTTCGACTTTGTTGAAAAGATGTACGGTCTCAGCATACCGAATAGCTATATGGTCTCCTTTGATGTCCGCAGTCTCTTTACTAACGTTCCTCTTGATGATGCCATCGATCACATATGTAGCATTATTGATTTTGACAAATTTCTGATCAAAAAAGAAAAAACCCTAAAGGCATTTTGTCTTTAGCCTGTAAAAACGTTCTTTTCCAATTCGATGACAAACTTTATATTCAAAATGACGGCGTCGCTATGGGCTCAAAATTAGCTCCCACTCTCGCCAATTTTGCGATGGATTTGATAGAAAAGCAATTTGACAGACAACCTTTGTTTTATCAGAGGTATGTCGATGATGTTTTTGCATTCTTCAAAAACAAACTTGAAGCTGTCGAATTTTTCAACTATTTGAATTCTTTGCATAAAAGTATTCAATTTACCATGGAACATGAACAAGAAAAGCAACTAAAATTTCTCGACGTTGTTGTACACAAAAATGATGACAAGTTTGAGACTGAATGGACTTTGAAGGACACCAACACCGGCATTTATGTTCCTAACGAATCGTTTGCTCCTTTCAAGTATAAAACTGCTGCTATTTGCTCCCTCATTTATCGTGCTAAGCGCCTCTCTAGCAAAGATATTTATTTTGAGAGTGCTTATAATAAAATCGCGTCGATTTTTATTAACAATGGTCTTCATGCCAAAGTCATCGAGAAAATCAGAGACAAAATTTTGAATTCCAGACCTAGTAATGGTCAAAGTGATAATGATGTGGATCGTCAGCGCATCTATTGGCGACTACCGTATATCAAAGAAAAAGAAAAACACACTCTCAAAACTGTTCACTCGATTAATCGCATTTTGCCTGACACTTGCAAATTATCTGTCGCAAAAATGATGACAAGTTTGAGACTGAATGGACTTTGAAGGACACCAACACCGGCATTTATGTTCCTAACGAATCGTTTGCTCCTTTCAAGTATAAACTGCTGCTATTTGCTCCCTCATTTATCGTGCTAAGCGCCTCTCTAGCAAAGATATTTATTTTGAGAGTGCTTATAATAAAATCGCGTCGATTTTTATTAACAATGGTCTTCATGCCAAAGTCATCGAGAAAATCAGAGACAAAATTTTGAATTCCAGATCTAGTAATGGTCAAAGTGATAATGATGTGGATCGTCAGCGCATCTATTGGCGACTACCGTATATCAAGAAAAAGAAAAACACACTCTCAAAACTGTTCACTCGATTAATCGAATTTTGCCTGACACTTGCAAATTATCTGTCGTTTTCGATACTTTCAAAACGAGCAAATTGTTTCCGAACAAAGATAAAGTGCCTATGAGTCTCGCTCTAATCTTGTATACAAATTGAAATGTTGGCAATGTGACAATTGCTATATTGGTGAGACTCGTAGGCACTTTATCACCAGAATTCGTGAACACTTGGGAAGGTAGTCCTACAGATTCTGAAATTACCAAACACGTTCATAGAAATAGCTATGACAATTTCCAAATAGTTTTTCGCACAAAGTACACTCGCACTGCTGAAAGTCTGGTCATGAAAGAAATCAATAGTCCAACCTTGATGAACGAACACGAATCTTCAGTCCCAATTTTATTGTTTCAGCACTGTGACCTTCACAGTTTTAGACGTAATTGTAAATGTAAATCAGCTCTTATTGTATTGTTTTTAGCTTGTATTCAATTTTTGAGGAGTTAGAACGCAATTGCAAATTGTTCTTTTAGCTTGACAAGTTCTCATCCTGTTGTATTTAAAGTTTTTATCTAGATTTATCTGTTTGTCCTGAAGATATGTCATGAAAACGAGCATGAAATCGATCGACCAATACTTGTCGTTTTTATTTTAAAATGTTGTCACTGGGCTCGCTATCTCACAAAGTATTGAAATCGACACTGCCCTCCACGATTTTCGATGAAGCAAGGAAGATAAACAAAGTATGGCTGAAATACCAAAAAACAACTCTTCGATTAGAATTTCTACGCAATTGCCAAGAACAGAAACTGATACCAACATTCCTTCGAGTCAAAATTCCTTCACACCTGCGGCAACACCACATAGTCTTCAGTCAATCCCAACTCAAAATTTTGAAGGATGAAATTAGGATTGCAATTCAAGAAGCTGCATGTGCCTCATCAGACCTGGATGACGGAAAGGAGAACCTGACGTCTGAATGGACGATGTTGGAGTGTCTTCTACAGCATCACAATCGCACAATCCTGCGCACAATTCGAGTAAGACACCGAAATAAGTTACTGAACTTAAAGACTGACACCAAACGTGTTCAAAAAATGAAGTCCAAAGCCAATGGTAATGTTTTGAACTTTTCGAAACGCCAATTGGTCTGAAGAAGAATTGTCAGCCCTTGAGCTTGGCTTCTCCATGTCGTGCCCAGCAAAAATTAACTCTCTGAAGGTTAAAACCGAAACGGAGGTCACGTTCAAATCCCTTATTCATTCTGTACATTTAAACTCTGAACTGAAGGATCGTGTTCGTTCAAAATTCAAAAGCCTCGCTATGACCTATATTAATCATAAAGTTAGCATGTCCAAAAATTGTAAACGGCATTTGACTGCTCTTCGCAACCTTGCCAAAGACAAAAGTAGTTATGTTTGCAAGTTTGACAAAGGGAATGGGATCTGTATTACTGACAGATCTCAATATGTTGCTTCTCTGAATTCCATTCTCGCTGACACTACAAAATTTTCTCCGTATATTAAAAGTGGTCGTGCTATCAAAGACCCTTTCATTATTGCGGAAGACAGATTCAGCCGCAATTTGCTGTTACTGAAGAGTGATGGCTCTATTACCGAGAGTCGATATAGCCAAATTCGGGCCTGTGGTTCTCAACCATCTCGTCTGTATGGTCTAGCTAAAGTTCACAAGTCCACTGCTGACCTAACTTATCGCTCGATTTTGAGTATATGCGATGCTTATTGCTCTAACCTCAGCAAGTGGTTAGACCAAATTCTGAAGCCGCACATCCCTAAACATTATTTGATCAAGGATTCTTTCGACTTTGTTGAAAAGATGTACGGTCTCAGCATACCGAATAGCTATATGGTCTCCTTTGATGTCCGCAGTCTCTTTACTAACGTTCCTCTTGATGATGCCATCGATCACATATGTAGCATTATTGATTTTGACAAATTTTCTGATCAAAAAGAAAAAACCCTAAAGCATTTTGTCTTTAGCCTGTAAAAACGTTCTTTTCCAATTCGATGACAAACTTTATATTCAAAATGACGGCGTCGCTATGGGCTCAAAATTAGCTCCCACTCTCGCCAATTTTGCGATGGATTTGATAGAAAAGCAATTTGACAGACAACCTTTGTTTTATCAGAGGTAATGTCGATGATGTTTTTGCATTCTTCAAAAACAAACTTGAAGCTGTCGAATTTTTCAACTATTTGAATTCTTTGCATAAAAGTATTCAATTTACCATGGAACATGAACAAGAAAAGCAACTAAAATTTCTTCGACGTTGTTGTACACAAAAATGATGACAAGTTTGAGACTGAATGGACTTTGAAGGACACCAACACCGGCATTTATGTTCCTAACGAAATCGTTTGCTCCTTTCAAGTATAAAACTGCTGCTATTTGCTCCCTCATTTATCGTGCTAAGCGCCTCTCTAGCAAAGATATTTATTTTGAGAGTGCTTATAATAAAATCGCGTCGATTTTTATTAACAATGGTCTTCATGCCAAAGTCATCGAGAAAATCAGAGACAAAATTTTGAATTCCAGACCTAGTAATGGTCAAAGTGATAATGATGTGGATCGTCAGCGCATCTATTGGCGACTACCGTATATCAAAGAAAAAGAAAAACACACTCTCAAAACTGTTCACTCGATTAATCGCATTTTGCCTGACACTTGCAAATTATCTGTCGCAAAAATGATGACAAGTTTGAGACTGAATGGACTTTGAAGGACACCAACACCGGCATTTATGTTCCTAACGAATCGTTTGCTCCTTTCAAGTATAAAACTGCTGCTATTTGCTCCCTCATTTATCGTGCTAAGCGCCTCTCTAGCAAAGATATTTATTTTGAGAGTGCTTATAATAAAAATCGCGTCGATTTTTATTAACAATGGTTTTCATGCCAAAGTCATCGAGAAAATCAGAGACAAAATTTTGAATTCCAGACCTAGTAATGGTCAAAGTGATAATGAAGTAGATCGTCAGCGCATTTATTGGCGACTACCGTATATCAAAGAAAAAGAAAAACACACTCTCAAAACCGTTCACTCGATTAATCGCATTTTGCCTGACACTTTCAAATTATCTGTCGTTTTCGATACTTTCAAAACGAGCAAATTGTTTTCCGAACAAAGATAAAGTGCCTATGAGTCTCGCCTCTAATCTTGTATACAAATTGAAATGTTGGCAATGTGACAATTGCTATATTGGTGAGACTCGTAGGCACTTTATCACCAGAATTCGTGAACACTTGGAAGGTAGACCTACAGATTCTGAAATTACCAAACACGTTCATAGAAATAGCTATGACAATTTCCAAATAGTTTTTCGCACAAAGTACACTCGCACTGCTGAAAGTCTGGTCATGAAAGAAATCAATAGTCCAACCTTGATGAACGAACACGAATCTTCAGTCCCAATTTTTATTGTTTCAGCACTGTGACCTTCACAGTTTTAGACGTAATTGTAAATGTAAATCAGCTCTTATTGTATTGTTTTTAGCTTGTATTCAATTTTTGAGGAGTTAGACGCAATTGCAAATTGTTCTTTTAGCTTGACAAGTTCTCATCCTGTTGTATTTAAAGTTTTTATCTAGATTTATCTGTTTGTCCTGAAGATATGTCATGAAAACGAGCATGAAATCGATCGACCAATACTTGTCGTTTTTATTTTAAAATGTTGTCACTGGGCTCGCTATCTCACAAAGTATTGAAATCGACACTGCCCTCCACGATTTTCGATGAAGCAAGGAAGATAAACAAAGTATGGCTGAAATACCAAAAAACAACTCTTCGATTAGAATTTCTACGCAATTGCCAAGAACAGAAACTGATACCAACATTCCTTCGAGTCAAAATTCCTTCACACCTGCGGCAACACCACATAGTCTTCAGTCAATCCCAACTCAAAATTTTGAAGGATGAAATTAGGATTGCAATTCAAGAAGCTGCATGTGCCTCATCAGACCTGGGATGACGGAAAGGAGAACCTGACGTCTGAATGGACGATGTTGGAGTGTCTTCTACAGCATCACAATCGCACAATCCTGCGCACAATTCGAGTAAGACACCGAAATAAGTTACTGAACTTAAAGACTGACACCAAACGTGTTCAAAAAATGAAGTCCAAAGCCAATGGTAATGTTTTGAACTTTTCGAAACGCCAATTGTCTGAAGAAGAATTGTCAGCCCTTGAGCTTGGCTTCTCCATGTCGTGCCCAGCAAAAATTAACTCTCTGAAGGTTAAAACCGAAACGGAGGTCACGTTCAAATCCCTTATTCATTCTTTCATTCTGTACATTTAAACTCTGAACTGAAGGATCGTGTTCGTTCAAAATTCAAAAGCCTCGCTATGACCTATATTAATCATAAAGTTAGCATGTCCAAAAATTGTAAACGGCATTTGACTGCTCTTCGCAACCTTGCCAAAGACAAAAGTAGTTATGTTTGCAAGTTTGACAAAGGGAATGGGATCTGTATTACTGACAGATCTCAATATGTTGCTTCTCTGAATTCCATTCTCGCTGACACTACAAAATTTTCTCCGTACACGAAAAGTGGTCGTTGCTATCAAAGACCCTTTCATTATTGCGGAAGACAAATTCAACCGCAATTTACTGCTATTGAAGAGTGATGGCTCTATTACCGAGAGTCAATATAGAGAAATTCGGGCCTGTGGTTCTCAACCGTCTCGTTCGTATGGGCTAGCTAAAAGTTCACAAACAAGTCCACTGCTGACCTAACTTATCGCTCGATTTTGAGTATATGCGATGCTTATTGCTCTAACTCAGCAAGTGGTTAGACCAAATTCTGAAGCCGCACATCCCTAAACATTATTTGATCAAGGATTCTTTCGACTTTGTTGAAAAGATGTACGGTCTCAGCATACCGAATAGCTATATGGTCTCCTTTGATGTCCGCAGCTCTTTACTAACGTTCCTCTTGATGATGCCATCGATCACTTATGTATCATTATTGATTTTGACAAATTTCCGATAAACAAAAAAACCCTAAAGACAATTTTGTCTTTAGCCTGTAAAAACGTTCTATTACAATTCGATGACATTCTTTATATTCAAAATGAAGGCGTCGCTATGGGCTCAAAATTAGCTCCACTCTCGCCAATTTTGCGATGGATTTGATAGAAAAGCAATTTGCAGACAACCTTTGTTTTATCAGAGGTATGTCGATGATGTTTTTGCATTCTTCAAAAACAAACTTGAAGCTGTCGAATTTTTCAAACTATTTGAATTCTTTTGCATAAAGTATTCCAAATTTACCCATGGAACATGAACAAGAAAAGCAACTAAAATTTCTCGCGTTGTTGTACACAAAAATGATGACAAGTTTGAGACTGAATGGACTTTGAAGGACACCAACACCGGCATTTATGTTCCTAACGAATCGTTTGCTCTTTCCAAGTATAAAACTGCTGCTATTTTGCTCCCTCATTTATCGTGCTAAGCGCCTCTCTAGCAAAGATATTTATTTTGAGAGTGCTTATAATAAAATCGCGTCGATTTTTATTAACAATGGTCTTCATGCCAAAGTCATCGAGAAAATCAGAGACAAAATTTTTGAATTCCAGACCTAGTAATGGTCAAAGTGATAATGATGTGGATCGTCAGCGCATCTATTGGCGACTACCGTTATATCAAAGAAAAAGAAAAAACACACTCTCAAAACTGTCACTCGATTAATCGCATTTTGCCTGACACTTGCAAATTATCTGTCGTTTTCGATACTTTCAAACGAGCAAATTGTTTCGAACAAAGATAAAGTGCCTATGAGTCTCGCCTCTAATCTTGTATACAAATTGAAATGTTGGCAATGTGACAATTGCTATATTGGTGAGACTCGTAGGCACTTTATCACCAGAATTCGTGAACACTTGGAAGGTAGACCTACAGATTCTGAAATTACCAAACACGTTCATAGAAATAGCTTATGACAATTTCAAATAGTTTTTCGCACAAAGTACACTCGCACTGCTGAAAGTCTGGTCATGAAAGAAATCAATAGTCCAACCTTGATGAACGAACACGAATCTTCAGTCCAATTTTATTGTTTCAGCACTGTGACCTTCACAGTTTTAGACGTAATTGTAAATGTAAATCAGCTCTTATTGTATTGTTTTTAGCTTGTATTCAATTTTTGAGGAGTTAGACGCAATTGCAAATTGTTCTTTTAGCTTGACAAGTTCTCATCCTGTTGTATTTAAAGTTTTTATCTAGATTTATCTGTTTGTCCTGAAGATATGTCATGAAAACGAGCATGAAATCGATCGACCAATACTTGTCGTTTTTATTTTAAAATGTTGTCACTGGGCTCGCTATCTCACAAAGTATTGAAATCGACACTGCCCTCCACGATTTTCGATGAAGCAAGGAAGATAAACAAAGTATGGCTGAAATACCAAAAAACAACTCTTCGATTAGAATTTCTACGCAATTGCCAAGAACAGAAACTGATACCAACATTCCTTCGAGTCAAAATTCCTTCACACCTGCGGCAACACCACATAGTCTTCAGTCAATCCCAACTCAAAATTTTGAAGGATGAAATTAGGATTGCAATTCAAGAAGCT
>CAJQUW010012564.1:0-11678 GCA_907163375.1 Prostheceraeus crozeri | reverse complement strand
CAGCGAAAAATTTTATCTCTCCGATTGCTTTCAAATTCACCATACAGATGCAGAATTTCACGCTGAATCCGAATCTGGCCTCCGTTTTCTCATCCGAGGATACGTTTGGGCCCTACACACCAAAACGTCCCACATTTTAACTCTGCCAAAATTTTGAAGAAACAGTTTTTCTCGCCGATTGAGCTGGAAATCACACCACAGATGCAGAATTTTACGCTGAATCCGAATCTGGCAGCCATTTCACCATCCACGACAACCTAGACGGTCGCCCATGTCAACCTAGACGGTCGCCCACGACAACCTAGACGGTCGCCCACGTCAACCTGGACGGTCGCCCAAGTCAACCAGGCGGTCGGACCAACTCACTCGAGTCTCACACTCTGTCGTTGCAGAGGGGGGGGGGGGAGTCAGCGAACATGTTGTGAACCAACCTGGCCGGCACACCACGACAGACCACAACCTCTGTCGTTCCAGAGGGGGGGGGCGCGCTGTGTTTATTCTGGAACTTTTATTACTACTTCCATAATAAAAGACAATTATTATAATTAACTGTAAAAGATGTAAATGGATCCTCATTACTATTCAGATTCCAGAAATGAAACATAAATTTAGTGAATTATGAAATTGTGCCGATGAAAATAAGTTGAATCTAAAGCTTGAAGTTTCAGCCAAAAAGGACGATGAGATCTCAACTTCTCCATGAAGACCTGCAGTATGATGTGGTTCATTATAATCAGCTGAATTTCCTCTTAATTAAGACACCTGTTAGTAAATGTCCATTCTTTTTGATATGTAAAAAGTTCCACACTACTTATATAGTGGCTTCACGTCGCTAGTAGGGGAAGATCGGGAAAGTTGACCCATTTTTAGAATTTTGAATTATCAGTACCAACAGTTAAGGAATTTCTGAATACTTAATGCACCATAACAAACCAATGGACGTTGGAAAACTATGTTTTGGTTGCTTAGTTATGAAATATCTGATAACTAGGTTTAATTAACTTTCAGATAGAGGTAGCCTACTTGTTCGGGCCAACTCACCCCAATGGCGGGGGAGGTTGGCCCACTACTTGGGGTTAATTGGCCCACTAAATGCCTATTTAAACCCGTTGTAATAAATAAAGAAAACATTTCCTAAATGGCCTTGTTCTGTATCAAGTATTTTTTATAAGGAATATATTATATATTAGAAATCTTATTCTTCTTGATAAGCTAATTAACTTTTTGAAATTCAATTAAATAATTTATGTTAATAATTAAATAGATATTCGTTCAGATCAAGCAATATTCCTTTTTTAATTGATTGATCTAAGGAGCCGAAAGTTTCTGCGACGATAATTATTCATTAGCCTCGTCATTTCTGAACTTCTTCAAATCAAAACATGAGTTCTGAAAATATTTAGTGTTTAGCCCTTCATACATGTAGGTTCTAAATCAGTCAAAATGATCGAATTTTCAATTACATCCCTAAATTACATAATCCGAATCATCTGAATCGCAATTATGACAAGCATAGTAGACACTGTTTTTCCACGATGCATTTTTCGTGTGCCCAATCGTGACAACCGAGTACACTGATCATACACACCTGTTTCAAGTAAGCCCAGCGATTTCGTAAGGCAAAGATAATACAAAACCATTCTTACTTTTTCTTTCGTTCCATTTTCTTATACGAATTCTTTTCCTTTCTTCGTTGTGAGCTGTATTTTCTTTCTATCTTCTGGCTTCTTGCATTTCTAGGGAGAATCCGTTAAAATACACTCTCCTCTTTCTTGTTGAATTTTTCTTATTCTTTCACCAGCTTGGATGCGGGTTCTGACTTCAATTGCAAAAAGCTTCCTAAATTATTATGAAAATATTTACGAAGTTTGTGCAGCTACATGGAGTAGAGGTTCTTCATTTATAACTGTGGCACTCACAATGAGTTTGAAGGCTCTTCATTTGTCAGACTTTGTACCGCTCACCGTTGCGTATGACTATCTAAATCATGAGCGGTTTGTGGGCTCTTGATGAGAAGTTTTAAGGCTCTTGGTTTCTATCAGTCTTGAATTGTCCTGTCATAACAGAAGAAGGGCTAAAATCAATTCAGAGAAAATAACTGACTCTAAAGGAAAATACCTGACTTCCCGAAACCCGGAATCACATTACCGACACTCATTAGATTCGTTCCATGCTTCATGTACAATTCCAGGTATGTTATAAATGGATATTGGGCGACCGGGGTTAGATCTCATCCAGTGCTGCTGTGCTCTAGACATTCTGATTTAGAGGTCCAAACGCGACACATCAAGGTGGCTGCAATTTGTGAGAGCAATGAGCGGAAAGCTCAGTAGAACTATTCCACTCTCCTTGCAAAAATTACAACATCAAAATCACATGAGATTCCATGGTTATCCATGCAGGAGCAGCACTGTCGCTATCAACTGAAGGTCGAAATCAAATTTACAAAAATGTTCATAAAAGACAAAAACAGTTTTCAGCTAGACATCCATCCGTGACGACTGGCACCACCGGAAGAACCGGCAGGTGCGCCAGAAGGAAGTAGTTCTCGGAAGTGCTAACACGTGGAAATATAAAAAAACGGGTGGAATCAATTGTCCCACATGCAGATACACCAGTGCAACAGTACTGAATTCCCCTCTTTCAACCGATGTAATAGAACACACTAGACACATATCTGTTCCGCGTTCGCAAGAACTTTTGGTGATTTGGTGCAAACTGTGGTGAGCACCTGTTTCATCACATTCCAAATAGAGCTTGGACTCAAGTTGGTGTCTGTCATTAACATCTGCCAATTTAGAAAGAGAGTTTCACATTTTCTTTGTTAAAGGCAGCTGCTCTTCAATACTTGTCGATTCTGGACGACGAATGGAAAGCTCAGTATTCCTACTCATGAATCCAAAAGACATCTATACCTGCTAATCTTGCCTATGTGCCACGATTCAGGACAGCGAATTTTGTAATATTCCACACACAGAGT
Organism: Prostheceraeus crozeri; assembly: GCA_907163375.1. Taxonomy (NCBI): domain Eukaryota; kingdom Metazoa; phylum Platyhelminthes; order Polycladida; family Euryleptidae; genus Prostheceraeus; species Prostheceraeus crozeri. The sequence goes on along the minus strand of CAJQUW010012564.1, from coordinate 8,698 downwards.
ATGCGAACTTACGAAAGTCTTCACTGTGAGACCAAAGTAGATAGCTGCAGCATCAATCAGATAACGACTCATCTCCCGTTCTTTGCTCTTCGAGAATACCATTTTTATGCCTAAGAATATCCCTATGTCGGTTGGTCGGAGACTTTACCACTCCTTGAGATAAAATGACGAGAGTTTGTCCTAGGAATGTCGAAGATTTTGCAGCTTTTCGAACACTTTCTCCCCATCGTGATAGCTGTACGGCCTCTCCAATATGTCCATCTGAATGTTTCACCGCGTTTGGGTTTTCCTATAGTACTTCTCGGGGCATATCCTGAAAAAAAAGATGTTAATAAGTGACTTATCAGAGAATTAAATATATGATATATATCATACATAGGCCCATATACCGCATAACTTTGTTTTAAAAATAATGTATACAGAAGACTTGTAGCGAATTTTTATTCAATCAATTGTGAGTTCATATAAAAACACAATGTAGAAACTATTGTTATCAATAACACTGTAGATCTACAGTATCAATGGTCATTTGAAATTCGCGTCTTTTTAGGTGTGATTGCTGTAAATATCTGTATAGTCCATGTTTGATTTTTGGCTTAAATGTCAACATAAAGCGACTCTACATACATGTAATTGCAGTAGCCTAAATGAACACATAATCATGAATGGTTCGGAACAAATATTGAAACAAGAATATTCACTGCCTCTATAAAGCTTTTTTTCTATCTGCTGCACTTTATAACATATCAATGAAGCAAGTATAGATTCATGAAAAATGCTACTAAGATATCATTTAAAAGTATGGACTTAAAATAAATCAGTTTTCTTGCAAACATTTGATGGGTATAAGTATGCCTACATTACCCCGCAATTTAGAAGGTGGCTGATTTACCCCATTATGATACCTTCTACCAAAAAGTTCACTTTATGTCGGTTTAGTTTTTATAATTGGAATATCATCCTTGGTACACTAACTGAGTAATTATCTTTGATTGGCACCTCAGCACACTCATCATTATTAAGTCTAATTCTTTAATCTTGACACAAAATCTGATAAACGCCTAACGCTGCATTCGAGAATTTTTACTCACCATGCATAAAGACGTCTAGCGGCTGCCGACAGGAGTGGAAGAAATGAATATCATCGATTTTGCTTTGGGTTTAGCAGCAGGCGGAAATCTCGGCGTAGTATTGACATCAGCTCTATAAATACATAGATTTCTTCTTGTCAAACGTGAGACTGGGCCAACTTGCCCCTATGGCCGATGTACCCCATCTTACCCTATATAAACACAGGAATAATCTTCAAAAAGTTTGTTTCTTAAAAAGTGATCAAATATTCTTTTAGACTTCAGGAGCGCAATCTCCGCAAAAAACTGAATCTTTTGGGCCCCACTGTTATGCCATGGAAATGTTTCACGGTGAGGGAACATTTTCCCACAACTTCGTGAATAAGTGTATTCCAAAATACAATCACAAAGGAAGTATAAATATTATGGCATTTCACAATGAATTAGGACATTTCTCACAGTGACCCAGACACGAGACATCCGCATGTAATCCGGATTGAATCCAGCTGCTTTTCTGTCGGGTATTTGCTTGATTAATGATTCGGAGCAATTTCACATGTACAACAGCTTATGTAGATTGTCAAAAACGCTTCATGTCGGATTTTGCTTCTTTGATGGCCGGGAAAGCAAAACTTAATTGTCATAATATTATAACTGTCAATACAATAATCCGAGGAATGGACATATTAATCTTGTATACAACATCTTGAGAAGACGTGAGCGGCAGAATCAGGTTTCTTCACCTCCATATCACTGCTGTTTGCAGCAGTTTTTACGCAAGAATAGTGGAAGCAAATCTTGAACAAATTCGAAACTGTCAAATATTTCTCAGCCTTCATTTGAGCGGTTCTGGAATATTCTTTGTCAATTCGAATTGAAATTAGAGAGTGAGAGAATAGTTTGAAATTCTCAGCTGCTCTCCAATGGCCGTAAATAGCCACAACGTCTTTCTCATCGAATGTACATCTAAAGAACGCAATTAAAAGGAAATTGTAAACGACATTAGATTGATGGAATAGAAATGAGCAAGATGAAACGTTTTCTAAATTGTCAGATGATTGATCAGAGGAAATGTAATGAAAATGTTATTCGTAATTTCCCAGCAAAGTTTTGATTTGTCTCTTTGACTGATATAAAGACATCTGCCAGAAATGCATCCAATTATCGTGATGTCTGTATGAGTCTTAATTCAATTAAGTCTGAAGTGAAACTAATGGAATAACAAAGCTTTTAAGTTAGACTGTCTGCATTCAGGTACTACGACGATTACATATTTACATTGCATTGATATTAAAAGTAAAAACAGAATTGCTGCTGTCTCATCAGTAGTGCCCATTGCAATTTCAATGCGCGCCAACTGTCTTCATTGATATTCCTGAAATATGGACTAATTGTGTGGACAGATGGCTACTATCAATTTGGCTGAGATTTTCTTCCATTATTCCCTTGTCTGTGCGCGGTACACAGGTTCCTCTAGGAACCACTGGTAAAGCATCAAAAAGCTGTATTTTTAACCACTTCTTAAAAAACATGTTTTCAACACTGCTTTAAACAATTTGTTTAAAACACTACCCACCCTCGCCCAAACGATGCCCAGGTTGAAATGAAAAAGAAATGAAAGTCACTAGGATATTTACAAAGTACACTAATGAGCTGCTGGTACCTCACATTGCCAACCACTGGAAGCTGCCATCATTAAGGTGCCGTTGTTACGACGTGCTGTTGTTCTCAATGTCCGTCCTTGTCCTTTGTCATCATAGACTGTCGGATTTCTATGGAATCATTAATTTCAGTCTCTCATGTGAACAAGGCCATGACGACAATGCACTGGTAGCAAGCTATCATATGCCTATCTTTGAAAGAACCATAGCAATGAGACAATGACGCCAATGTGTCAATTACGTATTGCACCCTTTAATTTCAATGTTTCAATACCCTGTCATTTTTCCACATCATCTTCCTACAACAGATTAATGCTCAGGGTATGCACTTATCATGATGAACAATTATACCTCACTAGGAACCACAGAAATAAACTGTTTATCTGAAGTTCGCTAGAATGGAAATTGACTTAAGGTCGCGGCACATCCGGGGGAACTAAGTTGGGGCATGAAGAGACAATGAAAAGCTTCGATTTACTCATGTGACTGATTCTAACCCAATGATACACACGTTGGCAGGTGCTTCTAAGTGAAAATGCATGCGATTTATGTGCCGTTATTGTGCATTGCATGAAGATTAAATTTCCATTCTAGAGGTTTTATTGTTGTCAATTTCTATGCTAGGAACATTTCCCATCAGCATTAAATTGTATAGACAGGTAATTGCATCCATGAGCTTTCGGCTATCTTCAGATGTGGTTTTAGATATCAAATCTTTCATGTGTTGTGGTTCTAACAGATCTCGTCCCGCTGCAAATCCTGGAGAAGAGCTCAAAATAGATTTCCGAACTTGTTCGGAGTCGCATTGAAGAGTTTCGTCAATGTCATCTGTTGAAGCACTGATGGGAGGACAGAATCAGCGGCTGGAGAGGGGTGCTTATCCTGAAGTTTAGCGAGAGTTTCACTTGAATTGGCTGAGAGCGTTTCGGATAAAGATATTACGCGCAAGGCTCCCCTGACATCTTCCCTTTCAATTTTCCATTGTATCAATTTTGCGCGGTTTTTTCTGGAATTCTGAGTCCTTTTCGAACCACTGGGAGAACATTTTTCGGTTTGGTCAGAAAAAGGGTTTGATAAAAAGGTTTTGACTTGACGCTTGACTATGGATGCCAAAGAGGCTGTGAGATTTCCTGTATCCCTTGTTTTGTAGAGAAGTTGAGAAGGGAAGCGCAATATGACCGGTTGCAATTATCAATAGGGCACTGATAAATTTGGCTTACAGATGCCATGAACAATTAAAACAATACATTAGCATGCAGCTAAGTATGGTAAGTCAAGAACAAAAGGAAGAAAAACAAATATAAACATCAGCCGAAGTAGACGTAAGGACTCACTACAATATTCAAAAATATTAAATAGAACCGTTCAACCGATGGATTCGAAACCTGAACTTGAGACTCTTGTTCCGGGCTTGTACCGACAGACCAAGCTGAAAAATGACTAAATTTTTCTTACGTCGGACTTGTTCCGTGAATTCCGTGAACTTGGATATGCTGATGCGCTATCGATCCAAGGTGTTGATTCGCAGCGAAGACAGTAGAGGCTTTGACGGACTGAGCAGTTATCAGCCAAAATGCACACAAATGATAGAGCTCCCGAATAACGAATGAGGATGACCACAGAGATGATAACTGAAGACAGATCGACGTTGAGGAAATGATGACGAAGCTTTTGATATAAATTTTATCGAAAATAATGGGTGCGAAGTCGCTAAACAGATTGAACACACCAGACTTGCACGAGAGCTTCATGAAAACCAACCGCACACCAGACAGCCATGCGTCTTTGCCAGTGAGATTTGCTAGCCTAACAGTGCTTCTGTGCGGTCGCCCCTGAATGACGAGCTTGGTGTAATTAGACCTATAATTACAGAATTAAATATTTTGTTCATCTGCTTCGGTTTGCTAGAAGTGTGAATTCGAAATCGACGGCACATCGAGGAACCCATTAAGTGGGCAAAAGGAATTCCTAATACCTTACAGAGATAGGAAAAAAAGTTGAGCGTCGCTTGCGGATTAATGTGACTTACAGCAAAGTGCTTCAATTGCCACAATTCCTTCAGATTCGAAGAATTCAGATCATTGCGCACAAGTTTTCTCCATAATGTTGGCCCTTCCGATCATTATTAAAGAAAGTAGTAGGCGTACGAAAATTAGTTCACTTGATGATTTCACATCCTCTCCTCGGCATTGCTCACTGTATAGTGCATACATTGAATCGACGCCAAGACAGGGATGTGTGTTTTGTTGTGTGCGAAGTCATATCACAGCACGCACGCCTCTCTCACTGGCTCTGGTGTCCTGTGCTGACTGCTTATTGTTTGCCATTTCCAATAGCAAGCGATGCACGAATTATCCATTCGAGAAAGAGCAAGTTGTCTAATTCTGTGATGTGCCATTTCAATATTAAGGTTACATACGAGTACAACCCTTCCTTTCTAGGAAACCGAAGCGCGCGCGGATGAATCTAATTCTGTGCCTATCATTGAAAATATTATTACATACAGAAGATTTTTCCGTAGGCCTAATAATTTGATTGGATCTTTGCCTATCTTGACAAAAATTAAAAGGCTAAATATTAGCCTCATCAGTAGTTTTAGTGACTTTCTGCTGGTGTGAAGCCGTCTGGAGATTGCTGGAAATCTCGGCCGGTTTCCATCTCATGAGTCAGTGTGGACGTATGAAACGTGATGGCTGCATTTCAACTTGTATATCAATCTGCATACAGTCGGTAAGGTCCATCGATTCAATGTCAGTCATTTCCGTCGAATTCTTTGATCACAAAACCTTCGTATCAGAATTTGAAGTCGCAAAGATATTAAAATGAGTTGCTGAAAGGATTAAGCGCTTTTTGGCTGCGAACTGACTGCGGCCTCTGGAATAAAAATTGCATTCCAAAATAACTTTTGTGCAGAAAGATATCACAGCTAAAATGCTTGGAACTTTTAACATGAGCCCCTTTCATAAAATGAAATGAAGTGATAATTCTGCATCATATTCTTGGGTGACAAGGATCTCACCCGCTCTTATTACACGTCGCTCGGAATTGTGAATGGGAACCAGAGAAATCACCTGTTCAGCACGTGTAAATTTTCATTTGTATCACCCAGTTCTTATTGATTGTGTGATCAATCAGCTGTGTTTGAAATTCATTGTAGGCCATGTTATCGGTCACTGTCTTCTATATCGGTCATGATTGCGTTTGCGGCAGCCACGTGACGCGAACGAGACGAAGAAAGTCTTTAACTTGCATTGTTCGAGTCATATGCGATGACAATTAGCCAACCTCATCACCGCTCTTCTCCTCAATGCAAATTGCGTCTCTTAAAGTCGAAGAATCTGGAGATCTATTAAACATCAAGTTACAGGCGACCTCAAGTATGTAATTGAAAATAATTAAAATGATCTTGCAAAGACCTTACCATACTTTCTTTGATTGAATTAATGATTTTTTAGAGAATACCAATACGCCGGAAAACAAAGGTCTGTCGCAGTTTATTGAATACCTAAAGAGAATGACAGCTATTAATTCAATACAACACACCAACACCCTTGATTCCCCGACCGCACTCGCCTGACCTAGGAATCGAGCCGAAATCCGCGGTGGAGACGATCTCGCACCTTCTTCACTAGGCCACGCCGACCGCACTCGCCTGACCCAGGAATCGAACCGAAGTCCGCGGTAGAGACGATCTCGCACCTTCTTCACTAGGCCACGCCGACCGCACTCGCCTGACCCAGGAATCGAGCCGAAGTCCGCGGTGGAGACGAGTTCGCACCTTCTTCACTAGGCCACGCCGACCGCACTCGCCTGACCCAGGAATCGAGCCGAAGTCCGCGGTGGAGACGAGTTCACACCTTCTTCACTAGGCCACGCCGACCGCACTCGCCTGACCCAGGAATCGAACCGAAGTCCGCGGAGGAGACGAACTCGCACCTTCTCGCCGACGAATAATAGGACAATAAGCTGTCGATATCACTTGGAAATGACTTCTGCCTTCACTCGCATTCCTTTTGAACCGTCAGCGTGGCCTAGTGAAGAAGGTGCGAGCTCGTCTCCACCGCGGACTTCGGTTCGATTCCTGGGTCAGGCGAGTGCGGTCGGCGTGGCCTAGTGAAGAAGGTGCGAGATCGTCTCCACCGCGGATTTCGGTTCGATTCCTGGGTCAGGCGAGTGCGGTCGGAGAATCATGGGTGTTGGTATCTTGTATTGACTTAATAGCTGTCATTCTCTTTGGATATTCAATACGCCTTTCCAGCGGATCTCTCACTTTAGATTTGAAAATGTTCAGAAGCGCACCTGTTCTATTGTGCTTTGAATGAAATTTTTGTAGAAACTTGCAAAACGTTGCCAAAATATGTCAAAACTGGTCTTCAATAGCGGACCCCTTCCTGACAGTCATCTCCGGAGCCGGACAGGATCATTATTCGGAGGGAGATTCATGGAGGCCGACTTTGAAAACCGTTTTGCTCATATGCTGTTCAATGAAAAGCAAATGTTCTCAATCTCCACACTGCCGGCATCTCATCGCTCATTTTGACCAATGGACAAATGGATAGCACTCATATTTATTGCTTGAAAGCTTTCTACTTATTGACAATCTAATTCTGTTGGAAATTTGTCAATTACACTGACAAACGCATTCATCTGATTTGATAGAGTGACCAACCATTGCAGGAATTTTTATTTGATGGATGGTGCATTTGATAGATGGAACAATGTATGTCTAAACCGCTAATGATATGTACAAACTCTGCTGAAAATAAAAAAGGGAGATGTTATCTGCACAGCAATGAATGGGTCAATACTTGTAGTCTGGCAGCCAGCACGAGTTTCTGCAGGGAACGAGACCGACAATGAGACTTTCACAGAATGATGTACACCCTATGCCTAATACGAATCGGCACGTCTGCCGAGTTCTAGTGAGTTCCTCTTCTTGTCAGACAGGATCAAAGAAAAACACATGTAGATCCAATGGGACGCAGATTGGAGTTTTTTGGCTAAATTTAGATTATCTAAGTTTTCTCTGATTAAACGAAAAGTACTAAGCCTAGAGTCATAATTTTTGACATGAAATGCCTTCAGGTCATTTCCTTTCATGTTTATGCACCCCTGTCTATAAACCTAAACACATTTAGATTTGGCGACCCTCTTAATGTCGCCAAACACAAGCATTTTGAGCAACTTTATGCACATTGAACCACATTCTCACATACATTGCCGATCAGATGCATGAGAATAGCACATGCACGTCACAGACAATTACCTGAAGACATTCCATGTCAAAAATTAAGACTCTAGAGACTTAAGACTTTCCAGTGAATAATCGAAAAGATAGAAAATTTCAATTTCAAACCAAAACTGCAATCTACGTCCCATTGGATTGCATTGTTTTTCTTTGATTCCCGTCTGACAAAGAAGAGGAACTCACTAGAACTCGGTAGACGTGAAGATTGGTGGTAGGCATAGGGTGCACATCATTTCTTGAAAGTCTCACTTTCGGCCAACGTGTCCCTGCACAAACCTCGGCGGCTGCCGGACTAGAGAGGGTTACATCATGTCTGTGGAAAGTCCATTGTCGGCGCCTCGTTCCCTGCGCAAACTCGTGCTGGCTGCCGGACCCATGAGGTTGTACATCATTTTCTGTGAAAGACATCAACGAGAGTTCGGCCTCGTTCCTGCACAAACTCTGCTGTGAGCTGACGGATCTAAGAGGTTACATCATCTGTGAAAGCTCATTGTCGGCCTCGTCCCTGTCAGAAACTCATGCTGTCTGCCGGGACAATGAGGTGTACATCATTCCTGTGAAATCCTCATTGTTCGGCTCGCCCCTCCAGAAACTCGTGCTGGCTGACGGACTATAGGTGTAAATCAATCTGTGAAAGTTCTCATTGTCGGCCCGTCGTTCCCTGCAGAAACTCATGCTGTCTGCGGACTATTAGAGGCTGTAGCATAATTCTGTGAAAG